>JAXIVJ010004976.1:0-77884 GCA_036785665.1 Chirona hameri
TATGCTCAACAGCTCGTTACCGAGGAGGAAGCCAATCGATTGTGTGAAAATATGGGGAACAAAGCTCGGTGGAGGGCGTTCGGAGACATTTCGGCAACAGTGTCATTCACACTTCTCTTCGCTGCCACGTGGGAGAAGCGTGTCGCGAGTTTGGGTACGCAGCAGCTTGGAAAATCCTCCGAGAGTAGGTCACAGGTCTGTTGCCTTGAAGTCTGGTTCAAGACTGATAAACCTTGGCATGGGTGACGGCGGTTATGTTTCCATTTCCAGATCTTTCTGAGGATCTTCCAAACTAATGCATGTTCCCATCTCATGCTCGCGACACGCTTCTTTTGCGTGACAGCTTGCTGGTTTCTTGATGAATTGCTCAATACTCAACCATCCCGACTTTATCGGCTGTCACCTCAGTTCTGCCTGTGGATGCAAGAGGACTCACAGAGGCCGCCTGCTCAAAGCGACACAGCAGCCTGTTAAAACCCTCCGTTTTATTATTTTCCGTCGGAAGTATGGATGAAACCGTTGCCAAAACGCTCTCTGAACGCCCTACACAAACTTCAGTTTCCCATGATTTAGCACAATGCAACTGACTTGTTCCTAGGTAAACAGAATGCTGCACTTAAAGTGCCGAACTGGACCCTGGGATAATTGCCCATTGTGACCAGAAAATTTCAATTAAATATTCTAAATGATAACAAACCAAAATGTCCAAAAGTGCACAATCGCTTTTAGCACGTGCTTATTAAAAATATCGTACGCGTGCGCATTCATTGTTTATTTTTAGGTCATTTATTCGCGATCACCCTGTTTATTGTACCATACATTCTCTACACTACACACTGTACACTGATACTGGTACTTACAACATAAGAGTAACGTATACAATACATAATAATAATACAAACAATACCAAAGGCATTCGTACGTGTAAGCAGTATACAATATACATGTGCAACTGGTTAGGGTATGGTTTGAAGTATCACTGATGATGCTTGATTCGAGCCCGCTCCTAATTATTGGAGAACATTACACAGGACGTTTCTTAATTTGCAGACCCTGACCAAGCATGCAATTTGTAGACGTGGTGCCTGTGACTGTCCTGCCCTCTTCTGGAAGGACCACAATAATGGGTGTCGGCCAGGTATGAAAGCATGCAGGACAGAAAGCATAGGATGTATGTATCTATATCTAATTAACTATTTGAAGAGCCTCCGTGCGTGTGCGTGTGAGTGTGCGTATATGCGAGTGAGCGCGCTGGCGCTTTGTGTGTGTGTGTGTGTGTGTGTGTGTGTGTAGGTGTGTGTGTGTGTGTGTGTGTGTGTGTGTGTGTGTGTGTGTGTGTGTGTGTGTTTGTGTGTGTGTGTGTGTGTGTGTGTGTGTGTGTGTGTGTGTGTGTGTGTGTGTGTGTGTGTGTGCGTGCGTGCGTGCGTGCGTGCGTGCGTGCGTGCGTGCGTGCGTGCGTGCGTGCGTGCGTGCGTGCGTGCGTGCGTGCGTGCGTGCGTGCGTGCATGCGTGAGCGTGCGTGCGTGCGTGCGTGCGTGCGTGCGTGCGTGCGTGCGTGCGTGCGTGCGTGCGTGCGTGCGTGCGTGCGTGCGTGCGTGCGTGCGTGCGTGCGTGCGTGCGTGCGGGTGCGCACACGCACACAAACAGTCCTGATAACGTGTTGCAGCGCTCTCCCTACTGAGATGCATGAGAGATTACAAAGTTACAGTAGACATATTTAGCACTGTTTATGGTAATGTTGCGATAGTATTTCGGTTACACACTATACAACATAAATGACCCGCACTTTATTTTGTTTCCAGTTGCAACAGCGAGTCTCGGCGATCCGTGTGCAGGCGATCTTGATTGCTCTTCGTTTGGTCGTTGCATCTCGAACATTTGCCAATGCCGGGCTAGCAGACGGGGAAATTGTAAGAAGTGAGGTATTGTCATCAGTAGAACAAATTGCATCAGTGGTCTGGGGCTTCATCAAGATGATGAGATGAGTTTACGTTTCTATATACTCACAAATCCTTGATTTGACAGATAATGTTTTCACGAAGGATTTTACGTTTGGGGCGATTGGGGTGTTTGGGGCGTTTGGGCGATTGGGGCGATTGGGGCGTTTAGGGTAAATGGGTCTATAGCTTGTAGGAACACGGCGTTTTCCGGTGATTTTTGGTATCAAGCACAATTTTATGAATTAATGTATAGGTATATGCTCTTACAATGCAATATTTACCGTTAGTTCGCTTTGAATACTCACATTCATGAGTAAATCTGGCAATTTTGGGTTGTGTTCGTTCCTTCTACAAAACATACCGAAAACGCCCCAACAGAGGCTAAAAAGTATACTAGATAATCAGCTTTGATTAAATAAAGTACGCAATTGAAGTTAGTTAGGGAAAAACTGAAGATATTAATGGCAAAGAAATATAACATTATGATGAAAAACGCAATCAAATGTCAAAAGTATAGACATACCTTAATTCAACGTCGTTCCGTCCCACTGAGATCGTCCAATTTAGAGCGGTAACTTCGTTGGTTTCCGAAAACCGGAACAATCCTTACGCATTTCAAATCACACCAAATGTTTTGATTTGATTAATTGATTAATTGATGAATCTCACAACAAAAAACTGAAAAGACCTCAGAAAAGGCACTTATAAACCCATCAAACATGCGGGCTTTCTGCAGCCACTGGTACTGAAAACTCAAAATGGCTGTTTTTTTCTGGTTTTTTACCTACCCGGACCGGCCTATAGCCATTTCCCGGGTTTGGGAAATTACTTCTGGCAATTTGCCAGGCAAAGAGTTACGTTAGTCGGTTTATGTGAACCCGAGCAAGCAAGGGAATAGGGTAGCTATTTTACGTTAATTAATTACGTTAACCGGTTTATGTGAACCCGGAAAATTTACTGTTCAAGTAAATATAATATCTAACATTACGTTAAGTATTTCGTTCAAGGTCAAATATAATATCTATCATTACGTTAAGTATTTCGTTCAAGGTCAAAAATAAGTCAAACACGAGACACACATGCATACATATTTTTATTACAATACACCTGTACAATGTCAGTGTTGATGGAGCCGTGGGGGTGCCGTCATTGCCACAACGGGAGACTGTTGCCAATCTCCCTGGCTCCGGCGCCTCGGCGAAACCTGGTTGTGGGGTGTATTTAGCTGGGCGAAAAGTCCTGAATAATAAAAAACCCAGCGTCTAAGGCAAAGGGGAAAAAACCTGCGCGGTGGGCCAAAAATGCGCAAGGCCAAAAACCCCTGTTATATTTGGTTAGCTAAACGTGTTTGGTAGAGATAATCTAACAGGAGACCTATCAATTCAGGATAACTATCACCTAACAGTGTTTGAAGATTTAATGTGATGCCATTTTGTTGTGTGTAATTAATAATGTTCTGTCGTTTATCGTTGTGTACTGGGCAAGTAAGAAGTAAGTGCTTGATTGTGTAGCGCGGATAACCTGGGCAATGTTGGCAATTTGGTGGCGGGAGATTCTCCATAATATAATAATGAGTAATTTTTGTATGACCGAGACGGAGGCGCGCCAAAATTACCTCCTTCTCTCTACAATTCTGATGACTTGATATAAAATGTTGGACTTTTGGCTTGATTGGATAAAGATGAAAATGCGGAGCGGCGTCCCACTCGCTCTGGCGCAGTACGCTAAGTTGAGAATCACGTCTGACACTGGGCTTGGAAGTTGATTTACTGAAGGTAATTCTAGGCTCAATTTCGCAAGTCTGTCGGCTTCCTCGTTTCCCGGGATACCTGCGTGTCCTGGGATCCAGAGGAATTTAATACTATTGTTTTTACTGTTTAAATACTTAATTAGCTGTCTGATTTTAAATACTATCGGGTTTCTACAGTCACTAATCGAGGAAATGGCCGTGAGCGAGGCGGACGAGTCTGTGCAAATGACTACTTCCTTAAGTTTTTCTTTTCTGACATATATTAAAGCTAATAAAATGGATGACAGTTCCGCTGTGTATACGCTATTTATGTCGGGAAGTCTAAAGTTATTGCTAACTGTGTTTGTGTAGAATGCACCACCGGTTCGGCCGTCGCTTCGAGAGCCGTCTGTGTATATGTATGTGTATGTGTTGTGTTGTGCTTTGTGTTCGTTGAAGAGTGTGTGTGTCTCTGCCGCCGTGACTGTGTTTGTGTTGTGTGTGAAGAGGCGGTGTGTGTCTGGTGTTGTGTCGAGCCAGTGAGATGTGAGTGGTGGCGTTGGCATTGTGTTGATGTGTGGAATGTTGAATAGTGCGAGTGTCTGTCTGATTCTGTGACTGATGAGTGGGTGTCGTTTTTGTAGTAGTGTTTGTCGTCTTGTGGGTGCGGGGTGATTTAAGATGTGGAATGTTGGGCGTGTGGGGTGTGAACTTGCTCTGGTGTAGAATCTAAGTAGTGTGTATTTGCGTCGGCGGCAGAGTGTGGGAATGTTTGTGTCGATGTGTAAGTTTGTGGTGTTGGTGGTGCGGCAGGCTCCAGTCACGATCCGCAAGGCAGCGTTTTGGACAGTTTGCAATTTTTTAATTTGTTTGGAACATATGTCATCAAATAAGAATGCGTTATAGTCCAGTACTGGGCGTATCAGGGAAGTATATAGTTGGAGAAGAGTGGCACGATCTGCGCCCCACTCTCGACCAGCCAATGACTTCATAATATTAATTCGTCTCGTACATCTCTGCACTAAATCATTGAAGTGTGGGATGAACGAGAGACGTGTGTCTAGCGTTATTCCCAGATACTTGAATGATTTGACGAAAGGGATAATTTGATTGTTATATTTTAATGGAATGTAGGGTTCCACATATGCAGGTTTCTTTGAAAAAATTAGAGATGCAGATTTACTTGGAGAAATTTCCAGACCCCATTGGTCGCACCATACCTTTATATCAATGAGTACTAGTTGTAACATTTTGCTGGCTTGATCGACACTCGGGTGCGAGAACCACACCGCCAGGTCATCAGCGTACATTGAAAATTTAAGACCTTTGTCGATCTTGTTAATATTACTGAAAATGTCGTTAATCATAATTAAAAATAGGGTCGGGGAGAGGACCGATCCCTGTGGGACACCGTGGTCCTGTTTTTGATTTGGAGAATATGTGTTGCCGCACCTTACATTAAAAGTTCTATTTTCTAAAAAGTTTTGGATAAATTTAGCGAGTCGACCTCGAATTCCGGCCTTATGGACCTTTACTAGAAGTGCAGCCTTATTGACTCTGTCAAACGCAGCTCTCAAATCAAGAAAGAGGGCAACTGTGACCTCTCTCCCTCGAAAGCCGCGCTGGACAGAGTCGATAAGACCAACTAAATTGTCCGCAGTGGAGCGACCAGGTCGAAAACCACTTTGGTGTGGGGAAAGTAAATTATTTGTTTCAATGTATGTCCTGATGCGTCCATTAACCATGCGTTCGAATAGTTTACATGCACAACTAGTTAGAGAAATAGGGCGATAGCTAGCGGGAGAAGATTTGGGTTTGCGAGGTTTAATTATAGAAATTAGCGTACTATTATGCCAAGATTCAGGGAAAGTGCCATCAAACCACATGGTATTGAAGGCTGTTAGTAAGTTGGTGAGACCAGTTTCTGTCAAGTTTTTAAAGAAGGAGTAGTCAATTTGATCTGGTCCTACAGAAGTTTTACCACATTTACCTATAGCGTACGTTAACTCTGAGTTGGTAAAAAGAGAGTTGTAGATTTCTACGTTATTAGAGTCAAAGCTAATAGATTGAAATTGATCGTTAAGTTGGTTATTAAAAGTTGGTGTACATTGTTGCGTTGATGATATGTTAGCGTAGTGTTGTGCAAATTGTGTTGCCACCTCTAGGGGAAGCGTGTAAGATGTGTTGTGTATTTGTAAGTGTGGGATTTTGTATGCCGGTGGTCTTTTATTTGAAAACGATTTAATTAATGTCCAAATTTTTGAGAGGGAGGTAAATCGATTAAAGGTAGATGAGAATTCCTGCCAAGATTCTTTTTTTTGCTTTGTCAATGATTGTTTTAGCCAAAGAGCGGGTTTTCCGTACTTCGTGTTCGTTTTCTGCAGTTATACAAGATTGAAATTTTCGAAATGCTCTTTTCCGGAGGGCAACAGCTCTTTGGCATTCTGTGTTCCACCACGGGGCAGTACGCTGCCTCGGGTGGTGTTGTGTGTGTGTGCGTGTGTGTGGAATGTGCTGGTGTGCTGATGCGAGAATAGTGTTTAAAAATGTGTTAATGTCGGTCTGGGAGTCTGCGGGGTGACTAGTGTCAATGTGATTTTGAAAGGAGGACCAGTCGGCTTTGCGAAGGTTCCATCTAGGCAGAGAGTAAAAATTTGTCTGTCCTGAAGGGACTTGGAGTTCTAAGTGAATTGGGAAATGATCGCTAAAAAGAGGGTCAGATTGTGCGTTAAATGTAAAAAGAGTCGCGATGCGTGGTGTGGCGAAGGCGAGATCGATGGCGCTGTAAGTCACATCGCCTCCTGAGTGGTGTACGTGTGTGGGTGATTGGTCGTTAAGGAAGACCAAATTATAGCGGTCCAGTAGGTCCAGCATAATTTGGCCTCGAAGAGAGTTCCGAAGGCAGCCCCACGCCCGACTATGCGCGTTGAAATCGCCCATAATCAGACATGGGGTGTTAATATTTGTGATAAGCTGGGAAAGAGAATCAATGTCTATGTCCTCGGTAGGACGGAAATAAATTGAGATAAGAGTTAGTTCTAGCTGAGCGATTTTAATATTGACGCCGACTGCGTCTAAGGTTGTTTGAAGGTCGATTTGGTGATGCAAAAGTTGGTTTGAAATAAGCAAAGCCGAGCCGCCTCGGCGCGGTGATGCATTTACGTTATTTGTGTAGAGACTATAGCCGGAAATTTTAAGAGTATAATTATTAAAGTCGGCGTCAATGAAATGGGTTTCCTGAACAGCGGCTACTAACGGATTATTATTTAAGACATAATGTTTGAATTGCCCCCAATGTGATATTAAAGATCTAACATTCCATTGGAGGACGAATTCAGTTTGATTTTGGTTCATCGGGAGTTGCTATTCTGACCGCGCCTTGCGGTCGCTCGTGTCCGTCTCCGGCGGGGTGGTCGGGTCCGTTCAGGGAGCTGGCCAGGGCGGGGGGGAGACGGGGAGGCGCGGGAGGGCGGAGAGTGGTAGCGAGCGAAGCAGGGCGAGGGCGGAGGGGGGTAGAGAGCGGGGCGGGGCTGGGAGGTGGGGACCCGGCTTCCAAAAGCCCGGATGAGGGACGCATCGGTCTCCTCCGCGGAAGAGTCCCCGGAGTCTTCCCCCGAGGCCTCGACCGCTGACTCCGCCTGATGTTCGGCGGGGGTGGGAGTTTGTGCCACTTGGGCACGGCCGGAGTCCTGGAGGGACTCGGCTGGCGAAGGGCAGGGCCCGCTCGGGTCTGCCGTTGGTGACGTCACGCTGGGCCGCTCCGGCGGAGCTGCCAGCGGCACCAGGGGGGGGGGGGGGGGGACCCACGTGGGGCCCGACGGGGGGAGGGCGCGGGTGGGGTTCGGTGGGGTGGGGGGAGTGGCGGCCAGGCGCTGGGGGCTAGCGCTGGGATGGGAGGGGGCGGCGGGGCCCTCCCGGCGGGCTCGGGTCTCCTCGACCCAGGCCGCTCGGGCAGGGCAGTCCCGGAACCACGCTGGGTGGGGACCGCCGCAGGACACGCACAGCAGGGCTGCGGTGTCACCACCGACACAGTCATCTGTGTCGTTCGACTGGGCGCACTTGCCACAGGTGGAGTGGCTGGCGTGACAGGAGCGCTGGTGGTGTCCGAATCTCCAGCAGGCACGGCACTGCTGGGGACCCGGGGTCCACGCCGTTACGGGTACAGTAATGTACCCGCAATAAATCCGGTCGGGGAGGACCAGTCCCCTGAACCGGAGCCGCACCATGGGGTTCGGACCGGGCCTCTTCGACCCCATCCTGACCACCTCGGTCACTCCCTGAGACGCGAGCTCGAGGAGGAGCACGGTCTCTGTCAGCGTGCTGACGTCCGGGGAGTAGATGAACCCTTGGCAAGAGTTCATGCGGTCGGGTGCAGACACCTCGCATGGCCTGTCCATGAAGGACTTCAGGGCCATGATGGCGTCAGTCTGCTGACCAGATTTGGTCTTAATCAGCAGTGCCCCTGAGCGGATGGAGCGGGCGCTGTGGACTTCTCCGCAGATTGCCACCAGGCAGCGGCGCACTGCGAAGGGGTTGGCGTGTCTCATCGACCCGCCGTCCTTGCGCTGGACCAGCAGGAGTGCCGGTCCGTCCGGGGGAGAGGTGTCCGGCGGGAGCCGGGCACCGGGACGGCCTGGCTCCTGAAGGTGACCAGGGGGGGAGACCCCTGAAGGGGGTCGGGGTCGGGGGGATGGTAGCCCGGCGCCTGCCAGGCCCCTGGACGGGGCGGGCGGGGCCCCTGAGGGGGGCTGGGAGGGGGCGGGCGGGGCCCCTGAGGGGGGCTAGGAGGGGGACCGTCCAGGGGGGCGCGCGGTCGCGCGCCGGGGAACCCCGGAGGGGGGTCGGGCGGGTCGGGGTGGCGGGGCGGGCGGGGCCCCTGAGGGGGGCTGGGAGGGGTACCGTCCAGGGGGAGGGCGGTCGCGCGACGGGGAACCCCGGAGGGGGTCGGGCGGGTCGGGGGGGGGGGGGGGGGTTCCGGGGGGGGGGGGGGGGGGGGGGGGGTAGCCATCGTCGTGGCTCAGGAGGGGAAGGATGGAGGCTAACTATTTACGTTAATTGCCACACACGACAGAACGTGTTGGCAACTGCAAATTAACTTCTCAAGACTGGAGGGGACCTAAACCGTGGAGGAAGCCTATTGCCAATAAACAATTGTATCTAATGAGTCTACCTACTTAAAAATACCTAAAGTCTACCTATCTAAAGGGTCTAACAACCCTGCCACACGCACGTGGACAGGGTTCCGCACCCGGAAGCGGTGGAGGGCTGTCGAAGGCTGGCTGGAGGCGTCCACAGGTCCGATGTCGATGAAAGGATGAAAATGGCTGCTCTAGATCGAACGGACCACTGCTTGCTAGGCGCAGACCACGGATCTGCGCATGCGCAACGTGACGCCAGGCGACCGGCCGGCTGGTCGTCATGGTGACCAGCCGGCCGGCGCCGGAGCCACGTGTGCAACGTGACGTCAGGCGACCGGCCGTCCCGTCGCCATGGTGACCGGGCGGCGGCGGCTGCCCAGAGCCAGCGCAGAGCCGGAGCCAGCATTCCCGTCATCTTACAAACAATGATAAAAACGAAATCGCTAATTATCATTAATCCTTGCTTTCAAAAGTGAATATGACTGAAAATATGAATGGACTAATTCATCTAGTTTTCATTGGAATAAGCTATTATTCCTGAAAACCATGTAAATGCAAAATATGACCATTTCCCGAACCAGCCACTTCCGAGATTCGAGCAAGATGGCGTCGCACAAACACCCTAGCCGTCTGGCAACACGAGAGCTAGTTTAAGATGAAATTTATAATTTTAAGTAGGCAAGCTTAGTGTTATCAATCAAATGGAATTTCCAGAAAAATGCATTAATTCATAAAGTTGCGATTGATACCAAAAATCACCTGGAAAAACCATATTCTTACGAGCTATAGACCCAATTACCCCAAACGCCCAATCGCCCCAAACTCAAAATCCTTCGTGAAAACGGTTTCGTGAAACGGATTGAAAACGGTGTTCTTACGAGCTAATAATAGTTGTTTTCACGAAGGATTTTGAGTTTGGGGCGATTGGGGCGTTTGGGTCTATAGCTCGTAAGAACACGGCTTTTCCAGGTGGTTTTTAGTATCAATCGTAAATTTATGAATTAATGCATTTTTTGGGGAAATTTCATTTGAATGATAACACCATAGTTTACTTAAAATTAACAATTCAATCTTAAACGAGCTCTGGTGTTGCCAGACGGCTGTGGTGTTTGTGCGACGCCATCTTGCTCGAATCCCGGAAGTGTCTGGTTCTGGAAATGGTCATATTTTGCCTAATTGTAGGTACCTATGACTTTATGAAATCCTGCAAGTTTGAAACCGATCTGAAAAAAAAAACTGTGGCTGTGGTACGACCGCAAACGTTTTGGAGGTGGGATCACGTGACCTGGTCTGGTGACGTGACCTGAGATAACCCGAGGTAAAAAAATGCACATAATGTGGGTAATACATTTCCAAACAGGTATGCGAAAAACGGCGGCGCGTTCCGAAAAAAACTTAGGGGTAGGCTGATCCCCCCCCCTCCAGTGCGCTTGGTAAAGGGGAAATATTAACCTTTTCCCACAAAAATGGAGTTATTACTTGAAATCGACAGACGTGACCAAAATATATTGTAAATTGATCACAATTTGCATATAAACATTATTACCGAAATATATTTCAAGTTAAAATTGATGTATGTTGACCATCTCACTCTGTCTATTATGATTATGTGCCCTACTATCATTAGCAAGCAACAAACATTGAATACAAAATTATATAGATTAGCAGTTAACTTATGCACCCACCGACGGTCTAGTTAGTGGCTGCGAGGCTTGCGAGTGCGAACCTCAATTTTGAAAAACAATCGTCATGACGGTTCATTTATTTTCAACATTAGGAGTTTTGTATAGTGTTGTCTCTGGATATATATAATACAATGTTTTAGCTTATAAAAAAAACACTTTTCCAGAACAATCAACACAAGATCGTAAAAGTGGCAATGGAATCAGAAGTTTATGTATGCACCCAACGGCGACCTATTTAGTGTCGGCGATTCAGGGACATTGTCACAATGCTTTCAAATGAAATACAAATATGTCACGCCAGATATAGAGAAGGATCATGCCGTTCGTCACCATATATAATTACATCTATTTATAATTTAAATATCACCAATGTTATTTATTTGGAGAGAAAAAAACTCACCTTTAAATTGAGACGCGATCAATTTGATATAATACATGTGTCATGAGATAATGCAGAAAAATAAAACAAAATGTCTTCCCTTTAATATAAATATATACCTAATATAAAAAGGGAAAGGTAAAAACGCGTATAAATCCATTGGAAATGGCTAAATTTTACCAGTTTCCACCAGATCCACCATTCTTGTGCCAAATATAAAGACCCATGTCACATTTTTGTTGTTGAACCTCTACGAGATCAACTCAGGTGTCCCCGAGTTCACGTTGGTGTTTTCTTCAAGATCTCTTTACCAAATCAAGGTGGAGCAATGGTATTTTCACCATTGTGTTTGGGTCGTCGACACATCGATTGACGTAAAACTTGACCTAAAAACTGACCTGACCTTGACCTGACCTCAGGTCAGGTCATTTTTATATGACTTAACTAGGTCAACTGATATACCATTCGATGCGTCTCGACGATAAAAATACACTGATGAAAACAGTATTACATAATCATGCTCCTGTTTACCTAGTGATGCCCATTCACCTGTTGATGTCCCCATTTCGTGATGCCCCTGTCGGAAAATGCGGTATGCTAGAAAAATCCTGGCTACGCCCCTGATCTTGTTCGAATCCCGGAAGTGCGGGGTTCGGGAAATAGTCATATTTTGCAACGACATGGTTTTCAGGAATCATAGTTTATTTAAATGAAAAATAGATGAATTAGTCAATTCATATTTTCAGTCATATTCACTTTTGAAAGCAAGGATTAATGATAATTAGCGATTTCGTTTTTATCAATTGTGGTAAGATGACTGGAATACTGGCTCTGGCTCTGCGCTGGCTCTGCGCAGGCGCCGCCACCCGGTCACCATGGCGACGGGACGGCCGGTCGCCTGACGTCACGTCGCACACGTGGCTCCGGGGCCGGCCGGCTGGTCACCATGGCTACCAGGCGGCCGGTCGCCTGACGTCACGTTGCGCATGCACAGATCCGTGGTCTGCGCCTAGCAATGGCGTCCGTTCGATCTAGAGCAGCCATTTTTTAGTTTTCAGTACCAGTGGCTGCTCAGCGGGACGGAGCGACGTTGAATTAAAGGGATTATACGGGTTTCCGTCCAGAAAATAAATGCACTCTTTTGCAGTTGTATGAGCTTTAAACACGTTTAAGACATATATTAGGGACCTTAATGCTCATTTAGTCCATTATTTCAGCAATTATCAGCGTTAAAACTTGGGCGTTTTTCGAGACTAGTATCAGATAACGAGTACTTGATCGGCACTACTGTCCACCAATTTTATCTTAAGATCAATTTTAGAGTTTTGAATTGTCTGCAAGTCCTACACTGGATCACAAAATTATTATACAATTCAAGACTGACGGGACTTTATATTACTACACACTGTTCGTTGAGGTTTTGTGTTTTTGTGGTTTTCTTATCTCTGGCCTTTAGCGTTGAGAATTTGGTGGTGGCGTATTAATTTTTTAGCATGAAAATTCATGAAAAATATTTTTTTATGAGATAACTATGTAGCTGCTGCTGTCGTTGGAACAAAACAAGTTTATTTTCTTTCAAATATTGCTTATTTTACCGGAAATATGCCATAAGTGAGGTGTTTTTATTAGCATAAAAGAGATGACTGGCTCTGCCTCAGCCGGTCCTGCAGAAAATACGCAGTGGCATCACGGCGCCCTTGGAATGTCCTTACGTGCAGAAGAGGTCATTTCCATAAAAATGTGGCTACCGTGGGACTTCTACCACCTTTATAAGTACGTTTTACTATGTAACTCAATTATTCTGGGGAAAAAACGTATAATCCCTTTAAGGCCTGTCTATGCTTTTTACATTTTATTGCATTTTTCATCATAATGTTATATTTCTTTGTCATTAATATCTTCAGTTTTTCCCTAGCTAACTGTCAATTGCGTATTTGATTTAATCAAAGCTGATTATCTAGTATACTTTTTAGCCTCTTTTGGGGCGTTTTCGGTATGTTTTGTAGAAGGAACTAACACAACCCAAAATTGCCAGATTTGCTCATGAATGTGAATATTCAAAGCAAACTAACGGTACATATTGTATTGTAAGAGCTGTACACTTATACATTAATTCATACCATTGTGATTGATACCAAAAATCACCGGAAAAAGCCGTGTTCTTACAAGCTATAGACCCATTTACCTCAAACGCCCCAATCGCCCCAATCGCCCCGAACTCCCCAAACGCCCCAAGCGCCCCAAACGCCCCAAACGCCCCAAACGTCCCAATCGCCCCAAACGTAAAATCCTTCGTGAGAACGGCTAATATGGCTATGCGTACTCTGCCACTGGCGGCAGGCCATCCCAGCAATGGCAGATCAAGGTTTTGAGTTGGGGGGGGGGGATTTCGCTCCGTTTCGACAGGGAATTCTAACCCTATTAGTGGCAGGCTCCTGGCTACCCCTATTACTGGCAGGGGGGGGGCGGATTCCGCCCCCCGGATATCTCGAGATCGGCCCGTCCGATTTTCACAAATCAAACGGCGTTTGATTCCCCTCAACACGATCTACATTTCTATTAAAAAAAAATGAAATCAGCTGTCATGTTTATCAACCGATTTAAACGTAACTAATGGGTATCAATAGAGATTTAATTGAGAATTGATATATGATGGTGCCTTTTGAAAATGCGAAAATCATAGGCGTTTTCAGGTCACTAAATTTGGGGGTAAAATCAATGCCTTATAAAACCGTCTTTTTCTCCTTTTGTTTCGATATATGAAATGGTGCGCTATTGTGACATCGGACACAACAGTTATAAAGCATATTTGCATCCATAGGCGGTGCCAGGTTAGCGAAACAGGGAGGCAAAATATATTAAAAATAACTTGCTGTAAACCTCCACTTTTCAAGTCCCTGAAACCGCCTCTGCCGTGCAATATTTATTATAGTTCACTAAAATAAACTAGTTTTCACTTGTTTAAATCACTGTAAACCTATGTAATTCCTTTATACTTCAGGCTGTAAGGAAGAAGCCGTGAAGATCGCATCTCCGTATTATCGCAAAATGTCACAGACAAAAAAATCCTCCAAAAACTGGGCCCTGGATCCGCCTCTGTTAAGCTTAGGAACTCAAAAATTTTACTCCGTACTCGGAATATAATTCTACGAAAAGCCCCACAATTTCATGAGTCTGCTCTTAGCCTTTTGGGAGATATCTGCGAGAGAAAAAAAACCTGAGGGGTGGGCAGAATTTGCCCCCTCTCCCCCCTCCCCTGCCACCAATAGGGTTAAGCGGGGCCGAGGGGAGGGGGAGGGGGCATGGGGGTCGTCAGCGCGAAGAGTTGTTGAGCGGGGAAGGGTCGTCAAAGAAACGAAACTTGTTGAGAGACGGGAAATAACCCCTCTGTCAGCGAAAAGTTATTGAACGTGGGGAGGGTGGTAAATCATGGGTTCTCGGAACAAATATCACAACCTCCCTGAACGTTTTCTTTTTGGGGGGTGGGCAAAAACATATATTTGCATACTGGTTTTTCGTTTAGGGGGCAATTGCCTGTTTTTCTCTAACGTAGATCCACTAGTGCATCCCAGCAGGAGCGGCGCCACGGATTTTTGCCAGGGGTGGCAAAATTGATTGAGTAGGCACGCATGTATCCTCTACTGGGAAAAGTGCCACGGAAGTATAAAATGCATATAGACCCCGCGCAAAGCAAGATTAAAGCCCAACACATTTCGTTCTATTTTTGTGCTATTATATAGCTGATATATATTTTTCACTATGTAGTATGTAGCTTCAGTAATTAAGCGTCTTGGAATTGAGTACGTTGAACAGAAATCAGGAGAAGAAACGAGTATGCAAGGCAAAGTTTTAATGTTGCGGTGGGTAGAGGTAAAATACCGAATCAAGTCGAAACATTTGGTAATTTTCGTTATAATTTCGTAATTGATATAAACATGCAAGTTTATTAACACGCGCACTGCCAGTTCTTCGTTGATCCCCCCCCCCCCCCGCCTCCGGCTTTTAATTAATAGTGGGAAACACAGCAAGGCGCAGCGCCGCCAAATTTGGCACAGCTGTTTGAGCATCAACTACCCACATGGTGTGAAATTGTTGACATCAGGTCAACTCAGGTCAAGTCACCAGGGCAAGTCAAGTGACCCCACCTCCAAAAACGTTTGCGGTCGTGCCACCGGCACCGCTAAAGTGATTGACCAAACGGTTTGAATCTCACAGGATGTAATCAGGTGATAGGTACCTACAATTCGTTTATCTCGTTTTGTTTATATCGGTGACCTAAGGTCAGGTCGATTTCGTGACCTCCCGATTATATGTAAATGGGGGGAAATTAAAACACGTATACATCCATAGGAAATGGCTAGATTTTACCAGTTTTCACCAGATCCACCACTCTTGTGCCAAATGCAAAGCCTTATGTCTAATTTATGTTCTTTGCCCTCTACGAGGTCAACTCAGGTGAACCGAGATCAGGTATGTTTTATTAAATAACTCTTTACCAAAACAAGGTAGAGCAATGGAATTTTCACCATTGTATTTGGATTATCGAGACGAAACAAATGATGTAAGAGTTGGTCTTTTCCTGACCTTTTCCTGACCTGACCACAGTTCAGGTCAATTTTTGGATATGACCTATCTAGGCCATCCAAAGTTTCATTCAATGGGGCTTGACGAGACAAACATAATGGTGAACTCTGTTTTACTCTATCATACTTTTGTCAAAAGTTATTCCTTAAAAACTATTCGGCGATTTTTAGAATGTTTCATATTCAATGGCTTCTGCTCAGTGTTCGTCATGGGCCCACTAACCCCCAGCCCGGCCCAGCACGGGTCCATGAACACCAAGCCCAGGCCCGGACCAGGCCCGGTTAAATTCATAAATTTGAGGCCCAGGCCCGGTCCGGCCTGTTCAGATTAAGCATATAATTATTTTCACAAAATTTGCAATCATTATAATAGCACATTTACTTGTATACTATAAATGTGAAACAATAACCAACTATCCTAACAAAAAAAAACACAGCCACGGCGACAGTGTGTTGCTGTGGAAGTGAACTGCTGGTTAAAATATGTGTAAGCTCTGACCTGAGCTTGCGCGCATTACTTCAACATTCTCAGCCCAGGCCCGTCCAGAGTCCGGTGATTTCCTTAAAGTTGAGGCCCGGCCCAGGCCCGGCCCATGGCCCATAGGGCCAGCCCAGCCCGTGACAAACTCTGCTTCTGCTGACCTAAATATTGAACTTAGGTCAATTTTGATGATACCGGTCACCTTCCTCTGCCCTTGTCTTGTCCTTATCTATATATTTAGATCTTATCTATATATCTAGACGGTTTAGTTAAGGACACCCATACCAATCCGAAATGTGAACTTTGATGATGACCTCAATATTGATGATGATGACCTTTGATGATGACCTCTCCAGTGACTTCAATATTGACTTGACCTAAAAATGACCGGTATACTTTCGATAGAGCTTGTCTCGAGTTATCGAAAACCGTTTTCCGCTTATCGCTACGCCGTGAAGTTTTCGAGATCTTAGGGGGGGGGGGCTACCCCCAGACAGTTTGAGGTTGACGCGAACCCCGGCAGTGCACGGGTTGACATTTGTTTAAACAATATTACGCGTCTGTCCTGCCCTGCCTCTCCCCTGTCCTTCCCTGTCCCACCATCTGTCTTGCCCTGCCCCATCTGTCTTGCCTTGCCTTGCCTTGCTCTGCCATGCCATGCCCATGCCATGCCATGCCCTGTCCTGTCCTGTCCTGTCCTGTCCTGTCCTGTCCTGTCCTGTCTTGTTAACGTTCACCCCCACCCCCCTGCACTGGCGAGGGTGAAACGTGTTTAAAGCTCATACAACTGCAAACGAGTGCATTTCCTTTCAGGACAGAAACCCGTATAATCTTTTTAACGAAGTGGCATGACTACCTCTACGGTGTCTCTGCTCGAACTTCTCTCTACAATTACAGTATTTTATTGCAGAAAAAAGAAAGCGTTTCAATGTCAGGATGCTCTTTTACTTACAGTAGACGACAATTTCGGCTTAGACAGCTCGTTTTCTTTTCCTTGAGCTGAGCGTCAGGACGCTGAGCTTTGGATGATGCGCTGTTTCAACTGTAGTGAGGAGTGGCTGAATAAATGACACACAGTAATATTACAGACGAGTACCGACTGCGCGGTGGTTCAACCTGTATTGAGGGCCGAGTGGAGCTGAGACAAGTTGGTGGTGCCTGGGGTCTGGTCTGCGATGACTACTGGGACGACGACGATGCTACAGTAGTCTGTCGCTCTCTTGGTTTCAGGTATGTTTAGCTTGTTTATTTATCTTCGCTGCTCATTATGTACGTGCTATATCGGTGTACATACGTCATCGACTGCTATAGTTCACATGAACGCTTGGTTGCTTGCAATGGACTCATATGACCTGCTCTGTTCGCATGTTTAGTGTGGTATTAATGTTCCTCTTATACTATACATTACTTTGTAACGTTCTTAGATAACATTCATATTTAAGCAATCAAACATAGTTTATCGAATTTAATTTGCTAATCCATTATCGAATTTCATCTTTTATTATATGGTTATTCGATATTTTCGGTAACGCAATATACTTGCTTCCTTCTTCACGAAAATTAGTCATTCCATATTTCACCATTATAGTAGAGCCAAGTCCTGGCTGCTTCTTATCAGCAAAGCTTGCTACTTTTACGCTGACGCGTTTTAGTTCTAAAGGCATAAGCAACTTAACCCTCGCCCTACGGGAGTTTTTTTCACCTTCGCCCTACGGGGGTGGGGGGGGGGGGGGGGCCTGACAGGCCCCCTGTTAGCTTCCAAACCAAGCAACTTAGAGCAATGTGGTAAGAACCAACATGTTGCCTGTCATGAGAGGAATCTAAGGGTTTGCGATTTTTAGGTTTCAACTCAACGGGTGACCTTCCAGGCCAAGTGAATGACCTCGGATTTACCACGTCATGAACAGCGATTTTGCTCTTCAGAAAACCTCAAAATTAGAAAATTATAAATGTAAATAAAAAGGCATGTTCCTAGACCAGTTTTAGCTCAGAAAACATAAAAGGTAACTATTTGTTCTTATCTTGTCAAAAAAAGTCAAAAAAAGTTTTTTTGTTTAATGACGTTATCAGTTTCTTACACTTAGGGAGCCATCACTCAGTCAAAAATGAAGATATTTCTTTGAAATTTGGTATGAATATTTTACATACTCAGTTCTCTCACATATATTCCGGTTTTTAAACATCTTTCAAAACATTTATTTTGTGGGGATTTTTCCCAAAAACAGCATTTTGTATTTATTTTAGGGGTCAAAAACCCAAAATTTTGCAAATCCGAGATTGTCATCTTAAAGAGAATGCTATTTTGTATCGTTGGGAAATTGCATTTGCAATTTTCTTTAAAATTCTGTTTTCAACGATTTTTCAAATATTTCTAGTTGTGTTACCAACATGACGTCATCAAACCATGATTATCTCCCAAACTACTTAACAAATTTAATTAAAAAAATGCAGCATACGTATAATTGCTGTAAACTCAGCTACCGAAAATTTCAGCAAGATACGCTGCATGTGTATAAAGTTATTCAAGAAAAACCTCAGGGGGGGGCTGTCAGCCCCCCCCCGTAGGGCGAGGGTTAATACGGATATTTGACAGAAACAAAACGAAATGTCAATACATTATTTATGACTGAGTTAAACCTATTTTCCGGCTTTTCAGATTTGGTGATGGAACACTGGGGTCTCAGTTTGGTAACGGTACCAACTTCTACATGGACGATGTTCGCTGCGGTGGTTTAGAACTCCACCTGACGAGCTGCCGGTACCGCGGCTGGGGAAAGCACGACTGTGGTTCGGCGGAGGTCGCTGGAGTCAGCTGTAGCCCCTGATGACAATCTCAGACAGTGCGGTGTTGGAAACTGTGGACGGTCGCTGCAACATCTCCGCATATGATCCACACTGACGCACGCCAATATACGCCCAAGATATTTGTTGTACCAAATGCATGCATCTACAACACGCATCCGCAACAAAATCACATTTATTGTAGCGCACTGCTAAGCATTCCCCGAATGTCTTACAATCACTGGCCCGTTGCTACAGTACAGTGAAATAAACGTGACATATTTATCCAGTCTGTTATGTAGCAACCTAGGCTTTCTATTTGGTATTGGCCGTTTTGACGACCAATTTTCAATTGATTACTGCTTCGTAGCACACAGCGTAAAGATAATTATCTGTATGTTCTAATGTTCGCGAACATTAGAACGTTAACTGATTATCTATTATCTATATAAAGTTGAGGCGAATGTTCGCGAACGTTAACTGATGATCTATTATCTGTATGAAGTTGCGGCGAATGTTCGCGAACATTAGAACGTTAACTGATTATCTATTATCTGTATGAAGTTGCGGCGAATGTTCGCGAACATTAGAACGTTAACTGATGATCTATTATATGTATGAAGTTGCGGCGAATGTTCGCGAACATTAGAACGTTAACTGACGATCTATTATCTGTATGAAGTTGCGGCGAATGTTCGCGAACATTAGAACGTTAACTGATGATCTATTATATGTATGAAGTTGAGGCAAATGTTCGCGAACGTTAACTGACGATCTATTATCTGTATGAAGTTGAGGCGAATGTTCGCGAACATTAGAACGTTAACTGATTATCTATTATCTGTATGAAGTTGAGGCGAATGTTCGCGAACATTAGAACGTTAACTGATTATCTATTATCTGTATAAAGTTGAGGCGAATGTTCGCGAACGTTAACTGATGATCTATTATCTGTATGAAGTTGCGGCGAATGTTCGCGAACATTAGAACGTTAACTGATGATCTATTATCTGTATGAAGTTGCGGCGAATGTTCGCGAACATTAGAACGTTAACTGATTATCTATTATCTGTATGAAGTTGAGGCGAATGTTCGCGAACATTAGAACGTTAACTGACGATCTATTATCTGTATGAAGTTGCGGCGAATGTTCGCGAACATTAGAACGTTAACTGATGATCTATTATATGTATGAAGTTGAGGCGAATTTTCGCGAACGTTAACTGATGATCTATTATCTGTATGAAGTTGCAGCGAATGTTCGCGAACATTAGAACGTTAACTGATTATCTATTATCTGTATGAAGTTGAGGCGAATGTTCGCGAACATTAGAACGTTAACTGATTATCTATTATCTGTATGAAGTTGCGGCGAATGTTCGCGAACATTAGAACGTTAACTGATTATCTATTATCTGTATGAAGTTGAGGCGAATGTTCGCGAACATTAGAACGTTAACTGACGATCTATTATCTGTATGAAGTTGCGGCGAATGTTCGCGAACATTAGAACGTGAACTGATGATCTATTATATGTATGAAGTTTAGGCGAATGTTCGCGAGCGTTAACTGATGATCTATTATCTGTATGAAGTTGAGGCGAATGTTCGCGAACATTTGAACGTGAACTGACGATCTATTATCTGTATGAAGTTGAGGCGAATGTTCGCGAACATTATAACGTTAACTGACGATCTATTATCTGTATGAAGTTGAGGCGAATGTTCGCGAACATTAGAACGTTAACTGACGATCTATTATCTTTATGAAGTTGAGGCGAATGTTCGCGAACATTAGAACGTTAACTGATGATCTATTATCTGTATGAAGTTGAGGCGATTGTTCGCGAACATTAGAACGTGAACTGATGATCTATTATCTGTATGAAGTTGAGGCGAATGTTCGCGAACATTAGAACGTTAACTGACGACCTATTATCTGTATGAAGTTGAGGCAAATGTTCGCGAACATTAGAACGTTAACTGATGATCTATTATCTGTATAAAGTTGAGGCGAATGTTCGCGAACGTTAGAACGTGAACTGATGATCTATTATCTGTATGAAGTTGAGGCGAATGTTCGCGAACATTAGAACGTTAACTGACGATCTATTATCTGTATGAAGTTGAGGCAAATGTTCGCGAACATTAGAATGTTAACTGATTATCTATTATCTGTATAAAGTTGAGGCGAATGTTCGCGAACGTTAACTGATGATCTATTATCTGTATGAAGTTGAGGCGAATGTTCGCGAACATTATAACGTGAACTGATGATCTTTTATCTATATGAAGTTGAGGCGAATGTTCGCGAACATTAGAACGTTAACTGACGATCTATTATCTCTATGAAGTTGAGGCGAATGTTCGCGAACATTAGAACGTTAACTGGCGATCTATTATCTGTATGAAGTTGAGGCGAATGTTCGCGAACATTAGAACGTTAACCGACGATCTATTATATGTATGAAGTTGAGGCGAATGTGCGCGAACATTAGAACGTGAACTGATGCTCTATGGTGTAAAATGAAGCTAGAAGCTAACATATTTCCTGATGTATGAGGTGAAAGCAGGGGCGTCGACTCAACATTTTGAGCGCGGGTAGACAGGTGTTGGGGGGGGGGGGGCAGCCAGGTGTTGCCCCCCCTCTACTCCCATATGGGCTAATGTTAAAATCCCGCTAATCTGGGGGAGGCGGAGCGAAGCCGGAGCGAGCCTGTGGGCCAGACCCCCCCCCCCCCCGCCGGTTGCGACTCCCATGGGTGAAAATGAACTTAGCTACTACATCAGATGGATTTTGAAGTGTTGAGCTCAAATGCTGTACAAATAGTTTATATACCCTTATGTTCTATAGGGGTATATGTTTTATATACCCCTATAGTTCAGTTACATCCCAAAACTAACATCAAATTTCTGGCTATCGCCAAGTTTTCCCGACGGACGGAAACATCTGGATCTTTAGTTGCAAGACACGAACCGCAATAAATATTAGCTGATATTGTTATAAAATAAACTCTGTCGTGTTCCAAAGGCCTAGGTTTGTACCCAAACAGCTTTGTAACTGATAATTTACTACATGTCTCTTTAGCGCTACGTGGCAATCTGTACCAACCAGGCTGGTGTCGTCTATTCCGAATTTCAGTCACATTTGACAGCATGTTCACACCTCATGTTTGTCCTCCGCTGTCGGTGGCGGGCGCGTGTCGACATGGAGCGTCGTTCTCTGTCCTCCGCTGTCGGTCGCGGGCGCGTGTCGACATGGAGCATCGTTCTCTGTCCTCCGCTGTCGGTGGCGGGCGCGTGTCGACATGGAGCGTCGTTCTCTGTCCTCCGCTGTCATGTCGGTCGCGGGCGCGTGTCGACATGGAGCGTCGTTCTCTGTCCTCCGCTGTCGGTGGCGGGCGCGTGTCGACCTAGAGCGTCGTTTCCTGTCCTCCGCTGTCGGTTGCGGGCGCGTGTCGACATGGAGCGTCGTTCTCTGTCCTCCGCTGTCGATCGCGGGCGCGTGTCGACCTAGAGCGTCGTTCTCTGTCCTCCGCTGTCGGTGGCGGGCGCGTGTCGACATGGCGCGTCGTTCTCTGTCCTCCGCTGTCGATCGCAGGCGCGTGTCGACATAGAGCGTCGTTCTCTGCCGCGGCGCCGTGCCTTCCTGCGCCGTGCTGCGGCGGCCGTGAGGGCGGCCCTCCCCCGGGCGCGCTTCAAGTGTCGTCCGGCACTCTGTCATGAACCGCCAAAATCCAATCCAGAGTGACAGAAGAGGACGGCTCGTGGGCAACATCTGACGCTCCAGGGGCGCGCCTGTCTCCCGGCCGGCGCCCATGTGGCTCTCTCGGCACGATCTAATGGTTAAACTCGCAGAGAAAACGGCACACTGAAAGGATATGAATACTGAAACGAGCTGCTCCCTGAACCTTTAGCCTGACGAGACCAAAAATATTGGCATCAATTTGCCACCAATGCTTCTTTTGCCGAAGATGATTAAATTGAAAACAGCTTTAAGTTCGATGATGCATGGTAAGCTATGACGTTTCATTGCAATATACCTGAGAAGACTCAAATTGGATCAGATGCCAGCAACGAGGAGGCATATTCAGCAAGCTTGTTTGTGGCGGCAGATGTATGTTTATGATAAAGTAAACACTGAATACGTATCTGACGCTGTTGATTTCAATCATTCGCTTGGCCAATAAGTAATGGAAACAATATTTTTTGACCGACCGATTAACTAATGTGTTAATGCTTATGTATTTACCGGCAGTTTTGGACATACTACCTAACGCACTTGTAGCGCAGTCTCATTATCGCAGATGCCTCACTCTACGGTTCTACAAGGACATAGTTATGACGGCGATGTGTATCTAATAAGCAGGAATTTGTACTTGTATTGCTAGATCGAGTGTTTCACTGTGTTTGTAAACCCGGTAACATGCATGCTTTGTACGTGATACGTTCTGACCGGCTACAGAGGGCCCACTGGGACTATACAGAGGGCCCACTGGTATGCCAGACCTACTGACAGCTGCACGGCCCACTACCGGCTCAATGTATTGTTGCTTCGTTGCGGGATTAAACCAGCCTTATCGTTGTACCGGCGTCATTGCAAGATTAACCTACTGTGTCTTGGGTCCTAGCCTAGCCTTGGCATTGTACCATCGTCATTGTGTGATTAACCTTTTAATTCGTGGCCTTGTTGCGAGTAAACAGTCACAGCAGTCTACCCTCTCGCGGCGCGGGTGATGACCAAAGCCGCTGCTGTGTATTGTCTTGTAAGCCATTTTGGTGCTGCTTATCCGGTGTGCCAAAGTGATTCTGCATTGAAATATACAGGAAAAGGGTTAGAAGTTCTCCAACACTGGCAACTATGACGACAGACCGCGGATAGAAGATAGCTCATGCTCACAGCTTCTTGTATGATTCAATTGGTTAGTAAACAATACTTGTACCAATATGATTGATATAATTTGCGTATAATATTTTAATCCCGCACAGTGTTTACTGGAGATAAATGAGTAAATATGAGACTGCAACTCGGGCTTAAAGGAAATAGTTCACCTTGGAAAATGTTTACCCAACACGATTTGATTATATTTTCTAATACAATTTCTTTTTATATTGTCAAAAATGGCCTTATATCGCGCCGATTCAGGACAGAAGGCCGTAATTTTTTAGTGTTTATCAAAACTATATGCATACTCTCTGAGTCAGAGTCCTGACGTCACGCGAATGTAAAAATGGTTCAGCCAATCAGATTCGAAAGTAGTCGCGTAAGGATATACTCGCATTGGAGATGTGCCAACCGGCGGCCGGCGATTCGCTTGCTAGCACCAGCTGCAAGCTGACTGGCTGATGGTATAGCCTCTGCCCGGGCTAGAACCAGTACAACATTCTTTCGCCAGCACCGCATTCCTTCGCCATAAACTCAAATATATTCGGCTGGAGAGTCTTTTCAGTCAAGAAAATTTGCAGATAGGGGTTTCCCAACACGGGCTACAAAACTGCTATCTCAGTTTAAAACTAATGTTGAAGGTGAACTATTTCCTTTAACACATTGTGACGGTAGCTGAGTCAGAACATGCATCACTAGTTACCGAGCGAACGCGAGGTCTTCCGTCAACTAGGGGGGGGGGGGAGGATCTACATATGAGCTGCCCGACAGTAGTCATGGTTTTCAGAGGCCTATTTTTTCGCAGGTGGTCGGTTGATGACTTATGTAGCTGAAAGTTTGCACATAAAAATGATCATGTGGTAAACATATCGTATTAAGTTGGTGAAATTATTTGTTGTCGGGTTTAGGAGTAGCGCGCGCCGACACACAATCCTGTCTTCGCTATGTTGATTGGTGGTGGTTCCACAACTTGCGATCACGAGTCCACCCTGGCAGGGGTGGTAAAATGACCCGTCCTGCTGGACGACGTCGGAGAACAAAATTTGTCTTTTTCTTGCCAGGTTGGCTATTTTTTCCTCACAAATGATCCAGCAGAGGAGCCACATGCTACATGTTTGCATGCGTGTGCCTTTTACATCGAATTGTGGGATATTCGAGGGCAATTTCTACTGAATTCTACCCACACATGAAACATATTTTCACATTTGAAACATATTTTCACATTTGAAACACATTTACACATTTTCACATGATCACACATTTTCTACCCACACATGAAAATGCACAGTCTACCAAAAAAACTTGTCCCAGTCTACCAAAAAAATACGCGTCCCATATAGCAACAGTGATGTAAGTTTGGCAGCATAGTAGACCACAAATATAGTTGTTTTTATAGACCATTCAAAACTACCAAGTTGTCTGCAAACTACTATTTCAGTCGTCAGCGGTTTGGGAGAACCACGGAAGACCACTCATTGACTTTGAACGGGAGACTCTCCGCCGTCCGTCGAGCGGATCCGCTGGTTTTATCAGTCAACTTCGCTGCATAGTAGAAATGGTATAAGTTTTGGAACAAATTTACAAACCCAGAGTATATTTTAGATTGTTGACCAATGACTGGCAGCATTTTAAAACCTCGATTTGGAACTTGACAATGTCTTTAATCTTACATCAGCTACAGAGTAGCTTATCAGAGTCTCAGCAACTTTATTTTTTCTTGTATGATCAATATTTCACAAGAGTATAAATATAAATATTGTTTCAACGAGCGATATTGCATTAGTGTTGCTGGAGAACCATTTTCCAACTTTCGAGGTTGGAGAACCATAGCCTATTTTTACCACTCCTGCATAACTGCCCTGAAACGTCAAAATTATTAATATTGATAAGAAATTGACAGCTACATAACAATTGTGCCGCCAAGAGGCGCGAAATTTGAGGTTTGAGAAGGCTGGAGCACTGTTTTCTAATTGAATCAGACCGTAGGGGTATCACGAGGAAATGAGACTGGAGTAAAAGGAGGACCAAAAAACATGTGCCCCTCCCCCTTAGGGCTAAAGGGAGCCGCCGGTGACCCTCCCCTGGAGCCGCCGGTGACCCTCCACATAATCTGAGCCCGCCTCGTCAAAATGCCCACCCAGTCCAAAATCCTTACGGGAGGCCCTGCGTGTCGCCACCGTGCTGTTTGTGCGGAGGACTGCGAACGGATCATGCAGGCCTGGAATGGAAGCGACTTCGTTGCCGTAGCCCGGCACCTGAGTGTTCACCTGAGTGTTCACCTGAGTTTCCGCAACGTAGACTAATTAAGTATCTCGCAAGGTCTGGTGCAAAACCGATTAAACTAAACGGTCCTATTGCGAACCTACACAGAATGGAAAAAATATAATTAAAACTTTTTAAATTGCTATTTTGCCGTCAACGAAACTGAATGACGCTTGCCTAAGTCAACTAAAACTTCCCTATATCTGATGAACGCTGTCGGCTCCATTGCATTATGTCTGAATCCAGTGACCGGTGTTGACCAGTGTACGCCACGGTCCCACCAACCCCCAGCCCGGCCCGGCCCAGGCCCATGAATACCAAGCCCAGGCCCGGACCAGGCCCGGTCAAATTCATGATATTCAGGCCCAGGCCCGGCCCGGCCCGTTCAGATTAAGCATATAATTATTTTCACAAAATTTGCAATCATTATAATAGCATATTTACTTGTATACTATAAATGTGAAACAATGAACCAACTATGCTAACCAAAAAACAAAAATCCACAGCCACAGCAACAGTGTGTTACTGTGTAAGTGAACTGCTGGTTAAAATATTGTTTAGCTCTGACCTGAGCTTGTGCGACTCGCGCATTACTTTAAAATTGTCAGGCCCAGGCCCATCCAGAGCCCAGTGATTTCCTTAAAGTTGAGGCCCAGCCCAGGCCCAGCCCATGGCCCAACCCATGGCGAACTCTGGTGTTGACACGGTGCACTTTGTAGATTTCCAATGCCCTTTGCCGCGGAAGTGTGTTACGCCGATGTGAGATGCACTATGTCAAACAGTATGCTAGTTTGACGGGATACATGCGATCTGCCTAGTTGAGCTGAACAGACGCCGATTCGCATTAAGAAAAGGTGTAGTGCTACCCACCCCAGACGTTTTGATCCTGCTAGCGCCATCTATACCGGACGTCCGAGTTTGTAGTTCGTAGCTGCAGGATATTCGTAGCTATGACAGATGGCGCCCTTGTAAGTCTCCTCTTGGCCACCTGTATCAAGACAGCGCCATCTGTGACTGGCTAGAGGGTCAGGAAAGCGCCATCTGTGGCTGAGTAGAGGGTCAGGACAGCGCCATCTGTGGCTGGCTAGAGGGTCAGGACAGCGCCATCTGTGGCTGGCTAGAGGGTCAGGACAGCGCCATCTGTGGCTGGCTAGAGGGTCAGAACAACACCATCTGTGGCTGAGTAGAGGGTCAGGGCAGCGCCATCTGTGGCTGGCTAGAGGGTCAGGACAGCGCCATCTGTGGGCGCCCCAGTCGTTTCATAGGGTGTGTCTTGCCGGCACTCGTGCCCCCCAGCTCTGCTGCAGCATGTTTGTGGCCGGTTGTTTCTGGATAGTTAAACTTGATCCGTTCATCATGCTTATCAAATTATTTGAATACCAGCCGTGATGGATAGAGTATCAATTACAGACGCTCTTGCACTTGTTCGCTTCAGTCCAGTTTCTGCTCCTCTTGTTTCGTTTATACATCGTCAATTACAGACGCTCTTGCACTTGTTCGCTTCAGTCCAGTTTCTGCTCCTCTTGTTTCGTTTTGCTGTTGCACGCACCTCGATTATCGGAGCGTTCAGTTTTCAGCTTTATCTGACCTCCAATGACGCGTCGAGATCGTATCATACTTGTCTAGTGAGTGCACGATTACAAAAACATGCACTGAGATATCTGCAGACCAAGTACATCCTGCGAACATTAATTTAATTAACGTGCCAGCTTGAACTCCAGATGTACGAGCACAACAGCATGCAAGTTCTACCAAATTTATTTCAAGCCTTGTCCGCAAGCGATCACAATTAATTATTTTCCACTCACAGTTTATTCACATAAATACTTTGCACGGATGCCACGCATGCCAACACTGGGCGGAAGCAAGGGAGCAGACTGCGATTCAGTGACGTCTGCAGTTTTCTGCGCACAGCACTCCCGTCATTTTGAGCCAAACAAAGCCAGACAACGTGACAACGTATAATCACTCGTCGCGTAAAAAAAGACCCTGCTCGTTCCCAGCCCTCTCAGGCACTCAAGGGATGGTCCACGCTGCCATATCATCCACACAGTTACAAAATTAGGAAATCGTATGCGTTGTCACGCCGGAGCGATTGTCTTTCTGATAATATGTTAGCGGAAGAGGGAGGATCACACGCGTTCCGGTTCAGCCGTCTGCAACATCGACTTGGCACCAAGGCACTTCTTCGCTGAAGAAGAGGGCCGACTCTTTCGCGTCTCTAAGACAAGCCTCAAATGCCACGTCACGTGACCAGACGCACCAATCAGCGATCAGCAAACAGCCAAAGATATTCGCCGCCAATCCTCAGCGACTCTTCACAACTCGCAGAGCGCCACTTCCTAGCAAAATAATTCGTAGATTTCTGCACGTGCCCGCTCACCACACCGCACCTCTGGTATCGCGGAGCTTCTGAAGCTCTCACCATACTTCCTTCGAAGCTCCATACACCAACCATCCCCACACACCACCGCTTCAACTCCCTTAGTATGTCGCCATCACAGCATTAACGAGGGCGTCCTCCTATCGAAAGCGCGCTCGATATCTAAAACTCCCAGTAGGTCGCGGCGGCCACGTCGACCGTGTCGAGCGCGAACGAGCCGTTCTTCTGGGCGCACAGGTAGCTGCCGTGCTGGTCCTTAATGCACATTCTGGTGGGCTCGCGCAGCTCGATGTAGAACGGGTGAGGCACGTCTCCCGAGGCGGAGACGCCGTCCTCCGGAGCCCAGTACTTGCCGTTCTGACCTGGAACGGGTACAGAGACGGTCAGTGAAGAGCTTCAGTGTTGTAGGGTAGTACAGATACGGCCAGTAAAGAGCTGCAGGGCTGTGTAGAGTTCTAGAGACGGTCAAGATGACGCCGACTTTTGGTGAATTGAGGTGGTAACCAGCCAAGGAAGTCTATATTCAGCCGATGCAGTATGCAGTATGCAGTATGCAGGATGCAGGATGCAGGATGCAGGATGCAGGATGCAGTATGCAGGAGCTGGCCTGTTTGCAACCGTCAATGCTAAACGTATGACAAACTGTGGCAACTCTCCAACGTTACCAGATCTTGCAATAGGCGTTACCAGTGTCTTTCCAGTAAGTGCTGCATCCTATTCATAGTCAGTAAATTCGCACATGTTCAGATACAACTGCTATGGCATGTTGTACCACCATGGCTGCTTTGTTCAGCACTCAAGGTAGCACACGTGCCCCATAATTTCACTGCTGTTCCCACGTATCTCACCTTTGAAGAACACCTGTCCCTTGTCGCCTCTCTCCACGTGCACCGTCTCATAGTTGGTCTTGTTGCACTCCAGCTTCGTCGAGGAGCCCTTGTAGCCCACGAAGCCCTGGTCACACTTGAGCACCAGAATCGGCCTGGGGATCAGACGGAACACTTGTCAGACTCGACCTACTGGAGTCACCGCATTAAAGGACCGTGTCGACCACAGACGCCAGCAATATTCCAGGGACCAACAAATTGCAAACAAAAACTATGCCATATCTAAACAATCGCAAGTCGCAAGTTTACTGCGAGGCTGTCAGAAACGCATTCTTGGAAGTTGCACACAGCGGACAGCTCTAACCATTTTCCAATGCATAACCCCCCATTTCCATCACAACCATCACCCCAGTTATTTTCATCCTTCCCTCATACCATCAATCCCCCGGGCACTAGCGCACCTGTTGATCAGGTAGAAGTAGAACTTGGCATTCTCCTCGTTCTCCTCCGCGTTGGCGAACAGGTGACCGGACTTCTTCGCCGCCAGACACTTGCCGTTGTTGGCCCGCAGCGAGACGGAGCCGTCGCCGTGCCACAGCAGGTCGAACAGGGCGTTAGATGACCTGGAGCAGATCATAGCAGGTCAGACAGGGACTTGGATGACCTGCAGGGGACACAGCAGGTCGAACAGGGCGTTAGATGACCTGGAGCAGATCATAGCAGGTCAGACAGGGACTTGGATGACCTGCAGGGGACACAGCAGGGTCAAACAAGGCGTTAGATGACCTGGAGCAGGTCATAGCAGGTCAGACAGGGACTTGGATGACCTGTAGGGGACACAGCAGGGTCAAACAAGGCGTTAGAACAAAGATGCTTGGTGAACTGATTACAAATGTTGGTTAGAAAGATATCGTTTTTTATCTGTGTAACTGGCACTCTTCCAACACCACACAATTTATCAGATCTCCTCACCAAATAAATGATTCGAAATACAGCTAGAATGTTACCGTTATTCTCCTTATCAGCACATAGTACTAATCCCGGTATCGATGCTCACTTTTTCCCGGCGGCGGCCTGGATACCTCCGGAGGTCTCCAGAGTCCAGTATCGGTCCTGCATGGTGCGGATGTACCAGCGGCGGGTGGCCGGGTCAAACTCGATCAGGAACCGCTCCGTCTGCTCCACCTCCTCCTGGTTGGCGGTGACGTCAACACCTGCGGCACGGGGGCGATGTCAACACTTGGTGCAGCGGGTCAGAGGGCACAGGCCCAGAGAGTACGGGCGTCACCTGGGGCACAGAGGGCACAAGTCTAGGGTGCCAGGTTCTCCTCCGATTTGGCGAACAGGTGACCGGACTTCTTCGCCGCCAGACACTTGCCGTTGTTGGTCCGCAGCGAGACGGAGCCGTCGCCGTGCCACAGCAGGTCGAACAGGGCGTTAGATAATAGACAAACAACGGCAAGTACCAGGGGCACAGGTCAAAAGGGAAAGTTCAGCGTCCAGGTAAACATCCAAAGGGCAATGGTAACGCATGTGGAACAATGCCATATTAAAAGATCAACGTCTGGGGCACACGTACACGCCCAGGAAACAGGGTCAATCCCGTGGGCACAGGTACACCCGGAGCAAACCCTCTTTGATAGTGGCTTACTAGGTACAAATATATGTCAATATAAACATGCACTGACCCCGTTTTGATCCGTCACTACCCCCTTTTTAACACTCCACTGCCCCCGTTTTGACCCTCCACTAACCCCGTTTTGACCCTCCACTGCCCCCGTTGTGACCCTCCACTGCCCCCGTTTTGACCCTCCACTGCCCCCGTTTTGATCCTCCACTGCCCCCGTTTTGACCCTCCACTGCCCCGTCTTGATCCTCCACTGCCCCCGTTTTGATCCTCCACTGCCCCCGTTTTGACCCTCCACTGCCTCCGTTGTGACCCTCCACTGCCCCCGTTTTGACCCTCCACTGCCCCAGTTTTGATCCTCCACTGCCCCCGTTTTGACCCTCCACTGCCCCCGTTTTGACCCTCCACTGCCCCCGTTTTGACCCTCCACTGCCCCCGTTTTGACCCTCCACTGCCCCCGTTTTGACCCTCCACTGCCCCCGTTTTGACCCTCCACTGCCCCAGTTTTGATCCTCCACTGCCCCCGTTTTGATCCTCCACTGCCCCAGTTTTGACCCTCCACTGCCCCAGTTTTGACCCTCCACTGCCCCAGTTTTGATCCTCCACTGCCCCAGTTTTGACCCTCCACTGCCCCCGTTTTGACCCTCCACTGCCCCCGTTTTGACCCTCCACTGCCCCCGTTTTGACCCTCCACTGCCCCCGTTTTGACCCTCCACTGCCCCCGTTTTGACCCTCCACTGCCCCCGTTTTGACCCTCCACTGCCCCAGTTTTGATCCTCCACTGCCCCCGTTTTGATCCTCCACTGCCCCCGTTTTGATCCTCCACTGCCCCCGTTTTGATCCTCCACTGCCCCCGTTTTGACCCTCCACTGCTCCCGTTGTGACCCTCCACTGCCCCCGTTTTGATCCTCCACTGCCCCCGTTTTGACCCTCCACTACCCCCGTTTTGATCCTCCACTGTTTTGACCCTCCACTGCCCCCGTTTTGACCCTCCACTGCCCCCGTTTTGACCCTCCACTGCCCCCGTTTTGACCATCCACTACCCCCGTGTTGACCCTCCACTACCCCGTGTTGACCCTCCACTACCCCCGTTTTGACCCTCCACTAACCCTGTTTGACGCTGACGTATCTGTCGTTGAGCGCGGCAGAGAAGCAGGCCTGGGGCAGGGAGTTCTCCAGCGTGAACAGCTCGTCCTTGGTGGCGGTGATGCCGCGAGACTTCAGCTGAGCCTGTGGACAGAGACAGAGACAGTCTCAGCATCTCAGCATCACTCGTGGTCCGGCATGAATAACTCTGTAGAAAACGACGCAACAGTACAGCGCGCCGCAGTGAAGCGTATTTGAACCCGGTAAGCGCACGACCTCTTGTGTGATATATTACACCTGTCTTGTCTTCAGTTGACTTGTTATGTCACTAAGCCAATCACAGATAGCTAGTGAACTTCAGTCTGAATAAAGGATAACCTATCGGTGGCACACTTTTAATATCGAGCGTGAAGTGCAGGGCATATCGCATCTTGACAGCCGCATCAAACAAAGGTAGCAAATTCATCTTCACAGCTTGCATACAATGAAAAACTCAATCTCGAACGACAACGGTTGTACACACATCACCGCCAGCATATTCACAAGCGTTGACCAACGATATCGTCAATTAATTAGTAAGCAGTTACTGTGACACGCTGAAGCGTCAGTTCTGCTTTTCCCACTGCCACTCCTACAGTGAGAAAAGAGGGAAAACTTACAAACCACGACTCCCTGTCATCGTCTCACCACGTAGCCCGGTGGTAGCCCTTCGCGCACCCCTTCTCCACTCGCCACTCCCCCTTCCCCGGGGGCACTTCGGCACTGGACCCCCAATTCCTCACCTTGGACCCGACCGGTGACAGGTACTTTCCGGCGCGGTCCCGCAGCGCCAGGCTGCCGTTGTGGTACTCGATGCTGAAGAGGCAGTCTTCGGCGCAGGAGCTCTGAAGACCTCCCTCGCGCTGCAGGTAGAGGTTGTTGCACGTGTGCAGCGCGTAGTGGAAGTCGCGGAACTCGAGCGTGAAGAGCGTGTCCTCGCCCCAGGGGATGTTGGCGTCAACGTGGATTTCATCCTGCTCCTCGGAGAGATGCGCGAAGCGTTTGCGGCCCAGGCTGTACAGGTTGACCTGGGGTCGCGCCGCCAGGTGGACGTGCCTGTGCGGGGTCAGGTCATATGTCAGGTCAGAGGTCAGGCCAGAGGTCAGGTCAGGAGTGAGGTCGGTCCATGGTCAAACATCAAAGGCAAGAGTTCAAAAGTCAACGAGCGGAAAGCAGAGAATAAATCAGTCTACACATATCGCTGAAAAATATATCAGTCAATTCATACATGATTAGTGTCGTATAAAAACAGCAGTTGTGGCGTCCTTAAACACGAAAACATCGCCACAGCATCAAGGCATCAGTAGTGACCGGCATCAAAAGAACTCGGTCACGGTTATCGTTATCTCGGAACATCGTCGGAAGATCCTCGTAATGCTGTTCAATTACAGCTAATTATGCTGGGATTACTGTTCGATACTGCATATCGCAGTAGCTCATACTGCTGCATATCGCAAATGAAAACATGGTTTCAGATTATGCATCAGACATGAATACCAAAATATCAAATCCTCACCAAAATATCAAATCCTCACCAGAGTTCGCCATCGGACGGCGTCTTGGCGTTGCAGATGAGCTTATCCCCTGCCGCCCCGAGGAAGTACTTCCTTTCCACGTTCTTCAGCGCCCAGCGGCCACTGCCGTCTGCGGAGATGGCGATCTCGAACTTGCCTCCCGCCTCCAGCTCGTCAGACTCGCACATGACGTTGCCGAAGGAGTCGACGGCCAGGTACTTGCCGAGGTGGGAGCGGAGCGAGACCTGCGCGGCGTCGCCGGTCGGCTGCAGCGTCCACAGCTGCTTCTTCTTCAGGGAGGTGCCTGTCGGGTTAGAGAGTGCGTCAGGGAGAGAAGGGTTGCGGGTTCGAGACTCGGCGAGGGTAAGAGTTGTTGTGAAGGAGTGTAATTGCAATATGGTGATTATTGGTACAACAGTCAACACACATTTTATGACAGCACATGCAGATTTGTACGCTCAACACAACTGATTTTGTAGGATCCAAAATCTGCAGTGAAATTTCATAAAACGATCCACAAGGATTCAAAACATTCTCACACTTCATCGTGAGATATGCGTGGATCCTGGATCCGTTATTTTATTTTGTAGGATAATCTTCTTTAATCTGAGATCCCTCGCTGGAACATTTCTGCATGCATGCATTCTGTTGACGCTTCCACAAGCCTTTGCCTATTGTAAGACAATGCAGCACGGCTTCGTTAGTAGAACAATACAAAGAGAAACTAATTTATGACCAGATTTAAACAGTGGACCCACCAGCAATTTAACACCTGCACAGCGAAAAAAGAGCGTGTGGTGCGTTTGTGGCGAGCTTTGAAGCCATCTGTGCGACTTTCCCAAAGGCGCTGGTAAAAAGCGGTTCTAAATGATGCGTGACGGGACTGAATGCAGTCCAGAAAAGTGAAAACGCCTGAAGTGTGCCTTCTAACATTAACACACATTTGGTCAAGCATCAGTTAGAGCGACCGAGCATGACAGAGCTAGTATCGGTGCAGCTTTACCGACGTTGGCAATTGTATCGATTAGGTATGATTGTGGCAATAAGTAGCACAAGAATCTCGATTATAGCATGCTTGTGGTTATCGATTAGGTATGCTTGTGGCAATAAGTAGCACAAGAATCTCGATTATAGTATGCTTGTGGTTATCGATTAGGTATGATTGTGGCAATAAGTAGCACAAGAATCTCGATTATAGTATGCTTGTGGTTATCGATTAGGTATGCTTGTGGCAATAAGTAGCACAAGAATCTCGATTATAGTATGCTTGTGGTTATCGATTAGGTATGCTTGTGGCAATAAGTAGCACAAGAATCTCGATTATAGTATGCTTGTGGTTATCGATTAGGTATGCTTCTGGCAATAAGTAGCACAAGAATCTCGATTATAGTATGCTTGTGGTTATCGATTAGGTATGCTTGTGGCAATAAGTAGCACAAGAATCTCGATTATAGTATGCTTGTGGTTATCGATTAGGCATGATTGTGGCAATAAGTAGCACAAGAATCTCGATTATAGTATGCTTGTGGTTATCGATTAGGTATGCTTGTGGCAATAAGTAGCACAAGAATCTCGATTATAGTATGCTTGTGGTTATCGATTAGGTATGATTGTGGCAATAAGTAGCACAAGAATCTCGATTATAGTATGCTTGTGGTTATCGATTAGGTATGCTTGTGGCAATAGGTAGCACAAGAATCTCGATTATAGTATGCTTGTGGTTATCGATTAGGTATGCTTGTGGCAATAAGTAGCACAAGAATCTCGATTATAGTATGCTTGTGGTTATCGATTAGGTATGCTTGTGGCAATAAGTAGCACAAGAATCTCGATTATAGTATGCTTGTGGTTATCGATTAGGTATGATTGTGGCAATAAGTAGCACAAGAATCTCGATTATAGTATGCTTGTGGTTATCGATTAGGTATGCTTGTGGCAATAAGTAGCACAAGAATCTCGATTATAGTATGCTTGTGGTTATCGATTAGGTATGCTTGTGGCAATAAGTAGCACAAGAATCTCGATTATAGTATGCTTGTGGTTATCGATTAGGTATGCTTGTGGCAATAAGTAGCACAATAATCTCTATTATAGTATGCTTGTGGTTATCGATTAGGTATGATTGTGGCAATAAGTAGCACAAGAATCTCGATTATAGTATGCTTGTGGTTATCGATTAGGTATGCTTGTGGCAATAAGTAGCACAAGAATCTCGATTATAGTATGCTTGTGGTTATCGATTAGGTATGCTTGTGGCAATAAGTAGCACAAGAATCTCGATTATAGTATGCTTGTGGTTATCGGATAGGTATGGTTGTGGCAATAAGTAGCACAAGAATCTCGATTATAGTATGCTTGTGGTTATCGATTAGGTATGCTTGTGGCAATAAGTAGCACAAGAATCTCGATTATAGTATGCTTGTGGTTATCGATTAGGTATGATTGTGGCAATAAGTAGCACAAGAATCTCGATTATAGTATGCTTGTGGTTATCGATTAGGTATGCTTGTGGCAATAAGTAGCACAAGAATCTCGATTATAGTATGCTTGTGGTTATCGATTAGGTATGCTTGTGGCAATAAGTAGCACAAGAATCTCGATTATAGTATGCTTGTGGTTATCGATTAGGTATGCTTGTGGCAATAAGTAGCACAATAATCTCGATTATAGTATGCTTGTGGTTATCGGATAGGTATGGTTGTGGCAATAGGTAGCACAAGAATCTCGATTATAGTATGCTTGTGGTTATCGATTAGGTATGATTGTGGCAATAAGTAGCACAAGAATCTCGATTATAGTATGCTTGTGGTTATCGATTAGGTATGATTGTGGCAATAAGTAGCACAAGAATCTCGATTATAGTATGCTTGTGGTTATCGATTAGGTATGCTTGTGGCAATAAGTAGGTAGATGAGCGCAAGAAAGCTTCGCTTCTGGTGCAGGGGTGCAACTGTAAAACAAATAAGTAGGGGGACGCTCCCATGCTCCGGCATAGGGGTAGCAGTAGAGCAATGTTGGGGTTTCAGATAGGGTGAAGACTGGCGAATCCAGCCTTTCTCCGTGGGTGTGTTGGGGGGGGGGGGGGGGGGTCTTTTCGTGGCAGCAAAGTACCACCATTTTTTTATCCGCAGATTTCGGCCAGTCACCTTATTTTGGTATTCGAGCTTTAAAAAAAACAAAAAACACAACAATTGATTTTGTGCTGTGGCGCGACCATAATGCGCGGTGGCGTGATCCGACCAGAATATATACCTTCACGTGGTATACTGCGAGGTCAGGAACGGCAGAATTGCGCCTTCTTGAGGCACCTTCTCGATAGAATTTGCCGTCGATGTTACCGCTACCGTGGCAGATCACATGTGCAGTGACCCCTCGGGGGGAGGGGGGGGGGGCATATTGCGATCCACACCAGCAGCTCTCTTGAAAACCTGCCTTGAGGCTTCAATCTCACCTCATTCAGCACAGCATACCCGGCTCCAGCGTGGAAAGTTGGTCGGGCCAAACAACGTTGGTGTGGCCTGGCAATATCAACTCTGTTTCACGTGCACGTGCGGAGTTTCCCATTGAAATGGTGGGGCCATTGCCTGGCCACACCAACGTTGTGTTTGGCCCCACCAACTTGTGTCATATTTTGAGATTTCCTCGCGTTAAAATTTTCATTTTTCACCTCCGCCAAACAAAGCAGCCAACCAAAATGAAATCTCGCCAAGCATAATGCCAACAACTCTATGCATTTCGGGATCTGCGCCTCTAAGCCTATGGCATTACACTGTCGGTGGACTGGACTGCGCACCGGTTGCCTGGGTGATGCAGCAGTGACCACCAGGGCTTTCCTAGGATGCTGACGTCGTCACCGTAGACTGAAGCGTGCCGCCTACACAGGCTCGCCGACTCAGCTGTCATTCAAACCGCGATGACTCGGGGCCGCCGCATTAATGTTACACATAACGGAAGTGCTCGAGACAAAGGCGACTTTCTTTGTTCTGCTGTTTCTGAAGTCTGAACAATGAACACTGATTCGACACTCATCCCTTTGGTGGCTTCAGTTAAAGGGATATTGCCACCTCCGGAGGATTTCTCAAAAGTAACTTAAATGAATGATGGGGATCAACAATCGTGTATGCTCAAGCTCAAACTTGCTCCTGCAGCACCTAAAGCAGGGTATCGGCATATTGTTCTAACTCCAAAACCAGCTGCTGTCCCAGCTGTGTTCAGTACTGGATTCATGATGGCCGCTCTCATCCAGTTTGGCTGTGAAATTGGCGCCCGCCCAAAGCCGAAGCGTCCGAATTCGCCGAGACTTGACCTTGAAAAGTGTATCTGTGTTATAAGCGTAATTTGTATTCCAGTCACGTACTTCCCACCAATTGGGTTCAAAGACGAGACCAGGCTCCGAAACTATGCGACCGATCTGGGTCATTTCTTCACCATTCGATCCGGCGTAGTCCAAAACAGTGTCGTTCTGAGTTTGATCCATTTTGGTCCAATTTAAGTGGACCAAATTGGCCCAAAACCACCCAAAACGGTTTTTGGTAGTTTTGGTCTAATTTGGTCCACTTAGAGTGGACTGTATAAAATCCAAAACAGCACCGTTTTTTTTTGGCCACGCCGGATCGAATGGTGAAGAAATTACCCAGATCGGTCCCATAGTTTCGGAGCATGGGCTCGTCTTTGAACCCAATTGGTGGCGAGTACGTGTCTGGAATACAAATTACGCGTGTTATAAGGCAACAATCTCCTACGGCCCCAAAGTCGAGCCATAGCCATTATTGTTGTTTTATTCATGTTGTATTATGAAAGAGGCTATGGTTGTTGAAAATATAATTAACTGTATACGCATTTTAATTTTAAAGTGCACTGACGGAATGGTGATGTTGAGTTTGCAATATTCAAAAGCAAATCATAGTCCGCAAAGAAGTGATTATAAATAGTGATGAGGCGACTCCAATTTTACGAATGTGTGCCAATCATAAGTGGTGCAAATGTATTTTTTGATCTAATGGGGGGAGTTTCGGGAACCAAATTTTGCAGTTGAAATCGGACACGCCTAATCTACCGATATACACCAAAACTCCATAATGGCCTGCGTGCAGGCGCGTAACCACCACTGGGGTCACTGGGGATCAGTCCCCAGTAACATTTTCGGATTTTAACATTACGCCTATGGGCGTTGCATGGAAAGAATCGACTTAAAAGTGCCTCCGTCCCCACCTACTTTCGGAAGGTGGTTACGCCTATGCCTGCGTGGTGGCAATATCCCTTTAAATGGAATAGGTCACCTTGCAAGTTGTCTTGAAATTTGGCTATAGGTATTTCGCGCTGAAAAAAGAATATATGGCATTTGTTTGGACGAAAGATGGATATCCGTCGAAGAGTTTCAAGTTTCGTGCGCCGATCGGGGCACGAAACAGCCGAATAGCGTCTTCTAAAAGGGTCCTTTTAGAAGAAGCTGTTTCGTGCCCCGATCTACTACCACGGCATCAGTCCTGTGTCGAAATTAAGTAGCATAGCGAGGTAATTCTTTCACCACAACCCGTTTTCGATCTGCTCTACAAATGTGCTATTTTAGTTCAAAACCCCATGTTAAAGGTGAACTATTTCCCTTTAAGGGGCGAATGTATACTGGCTTATCGTTGCTGGCTGTGTCAATTATAACCGAAATAAAAGTAGTGACACTGAACTAGCATAGCATGTCCATTCTCTGATAATAAAGGCATTTACGGGCTTCCGAAATCAGTGGTAGCGTGGCCGAGTGGTCTAAGGCGCTGGTTTTAGGCACCAGTCCGAAAGGGCGTGGGTTCGAATCCCACCGCTATCAAACCTTTTTCGTGACGATTTATTATTGTTCATCGGGCAATGTTTCGATAAACCACTAACTGACCAGTACAAAGATTCGCAATTCTGACGATACGATCTAATTATGCTTATACCGCCCACGCTTTTACCATCTTGCCCACCCCCAGCCTAAAAATACTGGCGACGCCTATGAGGCTAGGTCGATTGGCAGACCGATTTCTCCATCATTCCCGTAACCTACAATCCTAGCTCGATGCCCATAACTGATAACGGCGAACAGGGAGTATGGCATGCTTCAATTACGTATATTTTGGCACGTCTTTGAGCGGCAAGTTGCTTTTGTTATTAATTTTGGTGTCCTCCGCCGACACTCGGATGCTGTTCATCCCTTTTAGGCGGATTTCTGTATTCCATATTCCATCTAGCATCATTGGTGGTGGATTTGCCTTTTTGTTGGTGGATTGGTCCTTTTGGAGGTGGCTTGGGCTATTCTGGCGTGTTTAAGCTGGTGGGGAGAGTGTTCACTTTGGTGGTGGAAGTGGCCATTCTGGCTGTTCCATTAATTTTGTCCCAAAAACTAATAGCGCTATCAACCTGAAACTTCGGGTACCTTATTATAGATCAGTTTGACGTCTGGTGTGCACAAATGAAGAAATGTCGTCGATTTTTGGTATCGGGTTATAGCGAATTTAGTGACGTCACTACACAGCTTTACACCAAAATCATCAAAACTTTGCCCGGCCGTACAAATGCCACATGTGAACCAAAATGCAATAGAAAACGCCAAAAGATAGCAAATTGCAACGGCTATAAGCCTGCTATCTCGGATTTGTGAAAATGTTAGTTTCTGACCCCAAAAAACTAAAAAAACTTTTTTTAATTATCACAAAATCAAACAAAATATAAAATATAAAAAAAACGGAAGACATGTCGGATAACCATACATAGGCAACTACCATACCAAATTTGAAACTGATATCTCCATTTTTGACGGACTTATGACATCTAAAGTATGGGTAACTCATGACATCATATTTTGAAATTACGTTTTTTGGCTTTTATTGACTAGATACAGACAAATAAATGCAACCACTGTATTTTCTGCTCAGACCCCAGTCAATGCCGGGTTAACTGCCAGGGATGACTTATGCCTAACTCAATCTCTTGCGTCGCTCCTAAACAAAAATAGCAAAAATAGATGAATACACCCATCTATACATTACACAAAATCAAAACCGAATTGAATTGCCGAGACGAATTGGTTGTAAGAATACATCCTACGAAACCGTAAGAACGCTGCAGATGAACTATATGCTTTCCAGGTGAACGAAGAACGCTCGAAAGAAACCTAAAACGGATATATTTTAATTTGCCTTCCGTTACCAGTCCTTTCCAACCCGCGCCCGCGCCGTGCAGACTATCCCTGATCTGGCTGTTCTGAACTGCATAACGTACCATAATCTAATGTCGATACGATGTAAGCAGCACATCATAACAATGCAAGCAAGTCAATGCATACCATTGCCATTTGCCGTGGTATGAAAATACCACGGACAACAACGATTGTCATGTTTACCTACCTCGTGGCCTCGTACGTGCGTCTACGTGCCTCGAAAGTACTGGTACGTACTATGTATATCGTACGTGCGTACCTGTACGTACCTCCTCTGCCTACCAGCCATCGATACTTGGCATACAGAACTCTGCTAATATGATCGAATTCCCCAGCACCGGGCGGGACTGTATATGTTCAAACACCGGGCGGGACTGTATATGTTCAAACCTACCATTGGCGTTGATTTTGAATCCGAACGTCTCTGCGGTGAGGTATTTGCCGCTGCTGATGAGGCCGACGGTCCAGGCGCGCTCGTCGGTGCAGTCCGAGGTGCCGTTCACGCCCGTACTGGTGCCGTTCATCTTGTCCATCTGGGGGAACAGACAACGGGTCAGCCGTCAGGTCATGTGTCACGTGTCAGGTCGCGTGTCACGTGGCAGCAGTCAGGTCGCAACCAGTGCAGCGACAAGGTCAGCAGTTCGTTCTGGTTGGGTCAGAATAGGTTAGGCCTGGTCAGGTAAGGTCGCATTAGGTCAGATCAAATCATGTCAGGTCCGGTCAAGTTAAGTCAGATTAGGGCAGATCTGGTCAGGTAAGGTCACATTAGGTCAGATCAAATCATGACAGGTCCGGTAAAGTTAAGTCAGATTAGGGCAGATCTGGTCGGGTAAGGTCACATTAGGTCAGATCAAATCATGTCAGGTCCGATAAAGTTAAGTCAGATTAGGGCAGATCTGGTCAGGTAAGGTCGCATTAGGTCAGATCAAATCATGTCAGGTCCGGTAAAGTTAAGTCATATTAGGGCAGATCTGGTCAGGTAAGGTCATAATTCAGCGATGGTGACGGTCAGCGTCCAGCGGTCATGTCAGGTCAAATCAACAGAAGGGCGATTGGCAGGACACTTGAGGCACGCACAGGTGCCGGGTAACACACTTCCAACGCACAGGTGCCGGGTAACACACTTCCATTCACAAACACAAAACAGGAACAGTGCATAACAACAAAACAGGAAGTACACAGGTCACACCAGGCTAGCTTACTGAGCAGTAAGCCAAACCAAACTAAACACTTAGTTTGGTTTCTGCTACAATTAATTAAAAAAAATGAATGCCCGATCAAAGCTGGACTTTGCCACATAACGTTCCAGATTTTGTCACGATCTGGTGGAGGCCAGGTCATGGTCAGGTCACAGTAAGGCGAGGCACACTATCGATCATAGGAAGGAGAATGTGGTCCATTATTACACACAGGTACTGTTGATAAGGTGATTCGGCATTTGCTAACTAAACATCATCAATATTAGACACCTACTGATGCAGGTAACAGTACACCTATCCACTATCACCCATCAGGGAGGAAGTACCGCACGGGAAGAACACAGGTAACAGTACACCTATCCACTATCACCCATCAGGGAGGAAGTACCGCACGGGAAGAACACAGGTAACAGTACACCTATCCACTATCACCCATCAGGGAGGAAGTACCGCACGGGAAGAACACAGGTAACAGTACACCTATCCACTATCACCCATCAGGGAGGAAGTACCGCACGGGAAGAACACAGGTATTGACACTTTAATAATGACGAATGCAGGCGCAATCACAACAGATTGATAACAAAATGGGAATAAATGAGGTGGAAACAATATACATTGAGCTTGCTGTTTCGAACGTACCCGATTTTAAGCAGACTCGACTGAAGCACCGCCTTTCCACTACACACTCTCTCTCTCTCTCTCTCGCACACTATCACAGCACAACCTCCCTCACACTTCTCCTGTACCCCACCACACCTCTACAACACCAAACCACACCTCGTCCGGCACACAGGAGCGTCCACAACCTCCTCACACGGCCAGCGCCCGACGACTGACCGCCGGTGCACCGCACCGCACCGCACCACGCTGTGCCTTTGTCCCACCCCACCGCCCGGCCGGCCAGCAGGCCGGCTGCGGTCGACTCCAGCGACGCGGCGGCGGCGGCGGCGGTGGCGGTGGCGGCGGAGCAGACCGCGCCGGGTTTGACTCACCGGCGCCGCCACTGCCGCCGCCGCACCACATTCGGCACGTGTACCGGCGAAGGGCAGGGTGAGGCGATCTGTTAAGTTGTAACACTACGAGGTTTGCTATGTTGTAATACTGCGAGGTTTGTAATGTTGTAATACTGCGGGGCCTTTCAGTGCGCTACGAAGCGACTCTCATGACCTCGAGAGACACTCTACGAAGCCCTAGTTATGACCTCGAGAGACACTCTACGACGCCCTAGTTATGACCTCTAGAGACACTCTACGAAGTCCTAGTTATGACCTCTAGACACTCTACGAAGCCCTAGTTATGACCTCTAGAGACACTCTACAAAGCGACTCTCATGACCTCTAGAGACACTACGAAGCCCTAGTTATGACCTCTAGAGACACTACGAAGCCCTAGTTATGACCTCTAGAGACACTCTACGTACGAAGCCCTATTTATGACCTCTATAGACACTACGAAGCCCTAGTTATGACCTCTAGACACTCTACGAAGCCCTAGTTATGACCTCTAGAGGCATTCCACGTACGAAGCCCTAGTTATGACCTCTAGACACTCTACGAAGCCCTAGTTATGACCTCTAGAGAGACTCTACGTACGCCATAGTTATGACCTCTAGAGACACTCTACGAAGTCCTAGTTATGACCTCTAGACACTCTACGAAGCCCTAGTTATGACCTCTAGAGACACTCTACAAAGCGACTCTCATGACCTCTAGAGACACTACGAAGCCCTAGTTATGACCTCTAGACACTACGAAGCCCTATTTATGACCTCTAGAGACACTCTACGAAACACTAGTTATGACCTCTAGAGAGACTCTACGTACGCTATAGTTATGACCTCTAGAGAGACTCTACGAAGCCGTAGTTATGACCTCTAGACACTCTACGTACGAATCCCTAGTCATGACCTCTAGAGACACTCTACGAAACACTAGTTATGACCTCTAGAGACACTACGAAACACTAGTTATGACCTCTAGAGACACTCTACGAAACACTAGTTATGACATCTAGAGACACTACGAAGCACTAGTTATGACCTCCAAGGAATAAACATCACATAATTTGCGTGTTGCTTCTAATTTCCACACCGTTCATCGGAGAAACTTTGTTCTCTCCGACACACAGCGTCCGTGAGCCTGGCCGGACAGACGGCTGACTCACATTCCTGCGTCTGACCTTGCGCCGGGAGCCGACACCCCCCCCCCCCTGCAGAGCTGTCTGTAAACATGTACCCCAACCGGTCCGAAAACAGCGGCAGGCGTAGTTCGGTTCAGCCGTGATTGCCGATTGGTGGGATACATTTCAATGTGCAAGAAGAAGACAGCCATTTTCCGATGCTGACGACGGCGAGTTGTCGGATCAGTTGAGTGAATATGCCGACAGGTGGTGGTCTATCGCGCACAACGGCTGAGATCGATCACGACAAGAGCAAGTAAACAATATAATTATCACTGAACAAGTACCAGTGTTCATTACAGTAATAGTGCAGCAGTAGCAAACAAAACTGGGATTACCAGTACACACTGGCCACTGCATTCAAACAGCAAAACTCTGTATGAATTTTACATAGTGAAATAAGCTTCATCAAGTTCCAGCTGTTCAGCATATACCTTGATTGCCATTATCAATACCCCAACTAGTACGTGCATAATTCCATTACATGAGGTCATCGACTACGAGTGAGACAAGACGTATTCGTGACATGACTAACCAATTAGGTAGCTGTGATGTTGATGGCCCAATCATTAGTGACATCTTAGATGACATCATTGATGACATCATATCGATAGTATCCTCAACGCTGGTGGCTGTTTTTGAAGTGAGTGCAGACGAATCACGTAAGTGATGGCTAGTTCCGGTACGCAGCTATATCCCCTCTAACATGTCCCACATCTCAAGTCATAAACAGCTCTAAAAGCAGGCCGACGGACTGGTACATTTCAAATGCCCGACAACTGCCACTTAGTTTTTGGAACTGGGAGTGTCCGCTTGCCTGCAGCCATCAGTTAGGATAAAAAGACAGCGCAGTTGTGGTTTGCTTATATGCTGTGCTCACAAAGTGAGTAAAGCTGCAGTCTGCACTGCGCGCGGCCCTGATATCTCCGCCGTCGCTCCTTTGACCCTGAAGGTCAGGATATTCCAGATTTAGGGACAGGGAGGTCAGAAGTGTTTGAGAATTCTGACTTCGGGCTCTAAAAACACGAACAATAATTAGGTTATATGTGTTAATGTTGTTTTGTACTGGACGCCCCCCCCTTTTCGTGCTATCATTTCTGATAACATGAAATAAAACCCTCTCTCCCTGACCCCTAAATCTCTAAATTTGGCCACCATGCCCTGACCCCTACTATCGGTCACCCCTGTGACCCTGACCCCTGCGGGCGGCCACCCCTGTGACCCTGACCCCTGTGACCCGGACCCCTGTGACCCTGACCCCTGTGACCCTGACCCGTGACCCTGACCCCTAAGACCCTGACCTCTGTGACCCTGACCCCTGTGACACTGACCCCTGTGACCCTGACCCATATGACCCTGACCCCTGTGACCCTGACCCCTGTGACCTTGACCCCTGTGACCCTGACCCCTGTGACCCTGACCCCTGTGACCCTGACCCCTGTGACCCTGACCCCTGTGACCCTGACCCCTGACCCCTGTGACCCTGACCCGTGACCCTGACCCCTGTCACCGACACCCCTTCCGGTCGTCTCGGAGCAGAGTTCCATTGTTCTCGGGACGCCGCATTGTTTGCAGTAAACCCGGCAGATCGGCAGTTTGTGAAGTATGTCACAGACTGCTGCAGTCTCCGGCGCCGTCACGGCAGAGACGCTATCGTCACAGACTGCTGCAGTCTCCGGCGCCGTCACGGCAGAGACGCTATCGACGGCATCAGATGGCACATTCCAAGCGGGCCAGACTGTTTTCGTTCGTCACAGATGCGTTAAAGGATGGGGTAGAGCCCGGAAATAACAAGTATATATGTCCAGTCAGTACCTACCACTCTTTACCTTACAAGTAAAACGAGAAACCAACGCACTTTGAATTAAACTCCTAGACGATTCGTTTTCGAGCGTAATATCAGACTGTCAGAGCAGGCAATGGCTGTTTTTAAATCGTTGATTTGATCCGTTCAACTGCACTGTTCACTGTTCAGTGTTCATGCCGTCTGGTGATCTGCCCGTTAATTGATACGGGCAGTTATCGCAGACCAAAGTAGTCAGTATGATGCAGGTGACAGGCATCACATTCGGGATCCACGTTCCTTCAATTGTGTATGATGAGGTTTACCTTCACCAGTGACAGCCAAGGGTACCTGAATGGCTGAACAGCAATGCTATCTAATCTAAACCGGGATGTGGGGATATCCGATGCCAGTGTCAGTGTCAGTGCGTATGTCAAGTCAAGCCAGTCAGTGTCAGTGTCAGTGTTAGTGTCAGTGTTAGTGTCAGTGTCAGTGTCAGTGTCAAGACAGTTCAGGTGAACGCGGAATGTGAGTGATCTGCTCTTTGGATTGGCCTGTATTATTAGAGCTTTGCCATCCCATTACTCTGTATAATTCCGGTACTGAGACGATACTCGGTACTCCCATGATACAATGATACATGGGTTGCGACGGGAAGTGAAGGGACGTGAACCTGGGACCTTTCGGTATCACCAAACGAAGTCGCTAATCACTAATCCGCGATATCGCCCGCTAGTGTTGGGCCTCATCGTTACCCTGGGCTTTACCGTTGCATGTCGCTTGATATTAACACGATGTAAGACACCAAGTATCCAGTGGAAGGCACACACTCTGAGCTGGCAATGGCCTCAATCATTCTGTTTGGGCTTCTCTTGTGTAACTTGTGACGGGCAACACGCCAAACAAGCTTTTTACGCTAATCTTTGCGTCATTTCGGTGTCTTCCAGACGCCAGTTTGGTTAGTTTTGCGGTCAACTATAGTCTGTTGCTGAGGCCTGTATTTAAAAAAAACCGCTCGATATGCATCATTTACATTTTGCAAATCTGCACATATCTTTCGGTAGTCTATCTTTCGGTTTCGGTATGAACAATTGTATAGTGGAATAATACGTGTTTTCATTAGTGTCAAATTGTATGTATCTCTATTTTGCAGCTGATAAGCATGTTTTATTCATATATAAATCTGCAATAAGGAAAATGCTGGCTGGTAGTTCCACTACGCCATCACATTCGATTAAAGTTCAGCGATATCAACAGCAGTTCCATATACCAGTGGCTAGCAGGCGCAGATCCAGGGGGCGCTGCTACCCCCCCCCCCCCCCCCTGAGCCCACGTCGCGCCCGTAGGGCGCAACTTTTTGTATGGCGCCCCCCCCCCTTGACCAAAATCCTGGATCCGCGCGTGGCTAGGCTTACTGAAGGAAACATTCGTCCTCCCGGCTCCATCCACACTATGCTAGACGGCCGAATCTGCGCGGACGTCGCGCCTTCGCCTCAGATACCGTAAGCAGCCACCGTGACTTCCAGTGACGTCATGAGACCGGTGGCCGGGCCGTGACGGCCGCCCGTCACGCTACGATGACTACGGACCAGGCACACCACTGACTTCCAGTGACGTCATGAGACCGGTGGCCGGGCCGTGACGGCCGCCCGTCACGCTACGATGACCACGGACCAAGCACACCACTGACTTCCAGGAACGCCAAAAGAAGAAAAAGAACAGAAACTTGACATGCCAGTGAAGAGGACTCCAAACAATACCCTGACAAAAAAAAAATATAGAAAAGAAGGCTTTCTCATGATAGCCCATTTTCAGTAATCGAAAACTAAATATATTATAGTTTGCTTTCAGTAGTCCAAACATATTAAATTCACTAGAAGCGAATCCCGTGATTGTCTATTTTTGCCACATCTGGCGTCCGCTCAGTTCCAAGGAGGGGTGGGTACCTCACACCACCAGTCAGACCACCATATGGCAGGCCCGTGACTCACCTGCATCCCCCCCCCCACAGACACGGGATACCGCGCCTCCCCCTGGCTCAGTCTAACGGCGGCAGGTGACTGACTAGACACATCAGCCACGAAACCCTCCGCCCCGCCCCCGCCCCCGCCCCCGCTCCCGCTCCCGCCCCCGCCCCCGCCCCCGCCCCCGCTCCCGCTCCCGCTCCCGCTCCCGCCGCCACCCCCGCCCCCGCCCCCGCCCCCGCCCCCGCCCCCGCCCCCGCCCCCGCCCCCGCCCCCGCCCGCCCGGCAGTGCTCACTGACCGCCCACAACAAAAGTATGGTGGCGTGGGTGGGCAGTGGTGGCCATTGTGGTGGATTTTCTCTGCAGGGAAAACCCGCCAGCTGACGTGAAAGCGAGCTGCAAAGTATGGCAGTTGGTTGGCTGAAGCTGTCACCTACAGGCTGACAAATCGCGTCATGGCCTGATATTTAGGGAGGTGGCGGCGATCGTGTTTCCACTGAGATGTGACACTGAAAGATTCCTTTGTGTAACAAGCCGCAAAAATAGTCCAGAACTTCTCTGTTCTGAATTTTGTTTAACATTATGTGCGTCCGTTTGCATTTTTCTTCAAAAAGTTATCATAGCGTATTAAGTCAAAAAGGTTGAAAATCAATGAAGAACTACAGAAAATAGCATAGTGGTGTTCTGTTCTGAATAATGTTGCAAACAACAAACATTGTGTTTCATTCTTATTGAAACTCAGGACGATTGCCATCGGACAAATATTTATGAGCGAAAAATTAGAGACGCCCTAACACGCGGACTGGACGATACATGACCAGACATTAGACGCCATGTGATAAGGTACCACGAATCTTCATGGTAAATTTAATTTCGGGTGGGGCTCAAAAGTTAACTTCCATCGTTGCATGACTACCCTAAATGTAATGTTATCCAAATTGCACCAGCGTAAGTCGGTATTGCTTATGTGTGTCAAGAAAGCGGGTGGTTGGTTTCGACGTTGTATTAGCTATTTCTCGACATTTCTTCATCCGTTTCCTCGACAATGGTAGAGAGACTGGGTCGATAAAACTTGATCGGAGTCATACCCTTAACATTATTCAAAAACGACATTGCTAGTCCATTTTCTTCAAAATATTTCCTTATATCATTCTTCAAGTCTTGCTGCTTTTTGGCGTTACTTTTGTTGACAAAACCAGCCTGAGCCTTCGATTTCGCGTGAAAGAGATTAGATACATCTACTATATGTGACTTCAGCGCGTTTTTCCTCTCCTTTGCAGCAAGCGTCCGTGACGCCAGATCCATCTTCTGGCCCGGGGGCACGGCCGGCGTGTTCAGGGTCAACCTGTTGATCTTCTGAATGGCGTCCTTGAGGCCGGCCCTGCAATCGCCCTGGGACAGCTCCCGTTTGGTCGGCTCCCTCATCCTCCACTTCTGGTAAGCCGGGTGCATCATGGACGCAGGTCGGCCCAGCGTCAGCTTGGAGCTGCCGATGGCCGTGCTCTGTGTCAGGCTGGTCAGCACGCCCTGCGGCACGTTCACGTTGACGCCCTCCTGCGTCCGGGTGCTCAGCTTCTTGGCCGGCTTGGTGTCGGCGCTGACGGAACGTAGCTGGAACTTCTTTTTCTTTAATCCCAGTGGAAACAGAGTCATCGAGGAGGAAGACAAGGGAGCCACGGCTTTGGTGGAGGGGACGTGATCTTCGTACGAAAATATCGGCATGATTCTTGTCAAAATTGGCATGATTCTATCGGCATGATTCTTGTCAAAATATCGGCACTTAGGTCAAAATTGAAAAAGAGCGGTAACTAGTTACAACATATCCAAGGAAATTACAAACCTTATACACGTTAGTAAATATTAATAAATATGACGAGCACAATCAATCATTCGTTACCAGCCCAACCATCCCCAAAATCTAATTTGGGCCAAGCATATAACTTGTCGAACTCGTTATCGCAAATGCCGTGTCATCTCAAGTAATTTCTGTGTACCTGCCAGGAAGAGCACGTGCTGAAATATAATTTACTTCCGCGAAAAGCAAGAGGTCCAGAGCACTTACATATTTGTGTATTTGTATATGTTGCTGGCAACCAAATCGCCGAGGGGAACAAACATTATTCTGAAATCCGTTTTTGTATAATTGTAGTCGAAGCAGCAGCCGTGTTTGGCAGGTCTGGAATTAAATCTTCTCTCTGGAGGCATACCTTTTCGTATGGTTTCTAACCACCACCATACCATCAACACAGGGGCGTTGCCACCGGAGAGGGGGGGGGGGGCAGCAGCCCCCCCCCCACTCTAAAAACGTGCGGGCTGCCCCCCCCCGCTACAACCGCGATCCAAATATTAAAGGGAATGTTTAACCTTTCTGAAAGTTGTCAAATATACGCTCGTTGTAGTCGAAAATATGAAGCTGCTCCTGAAAACGATGGTGATGATTGTCTCTCGAAAGTCACTTAACTTTATACAAATTTAGTTTTTAAATTTGGGATGGTGATGTCATTATTGAGCTATTGACCACCGCTGATTGGCTGAGAAAGTGGGATTGGCTGAAAAAGTCGCTGTCAGCCAATCAGCGGCGGCACTAGCCTAGACCCCATTTTGCAAACTATAAATTGAATTGCTTAAAAACGGCTACGTTTTGGGGAAAATGACTTTAGTATTTTTAACATTTCAATAACGGCCAAAGATAATGACTACAGACTATCTCAATTCAAAACCTAAACCAAGGGTGAAATTTGTATTAAAAAATTTCCTTTTAAGGTATTTAGGCTAAAAATGTACACTATTTGCAAAATATTTTTATCCTCGCTCAAAACAATGCGGGGCAGAATTTTTGGGATGACACAAATTGGATACATCCTCGATACAGCCTTGAGGGGCGCCACCCGATCGACAGGGGCACCACCAGTATTGGCGAAAATATTGCAGGGGGAGCCTACGGACGGACGGAAGGGCGCCGTCACTGGCTGGAGGGGGTGCCGTCGCTAGCCGGAGGGGCGCCGTCACGGGCCGGAGAGGGGCAGTCACTAGTCGGAGGGGCATGGTCACTGGCGGGATAGGCGCCGTCACTGTCCGGAGGGGCGCCATCAATGGTCGGAGGGGCGCCGTCACTGGCCGGAGGGAGGCCTTCACTGGCCGGAGGGACGCCGTCACTGGCCGGAGGGGCGCCGTTACTGGCCGGAGGGTCGCCGTCACTGGCCGGAGGGGCGCCGTCACTGATCGGAGGGACGCCAGCTTTGCATGGGCGCCTCGGGTCCAAAGGACCAGGTCATGCCCTGAATGACCGTATACTCGGTGGTCGGTACGCCACTGGCATCTGACATAGAACCCTGCATCAGACCAAAATTTGGCTGATACATTGTGTCCATATAGGTGTAATTTTTGTATGTAACATTACATCTTTGACAATCTGAAGTGCATTCATGTCAAGGGTGAACAGCATGTTTACAACTGAGGATATGTTTTGGTTTGCGGGGTGCTGTGCATAGTGAGAAATATGTCAAGAACCGGCAAAATAGCAGTGCCGGCGAACGGGCTAAGAAGTCTACCAGAGGTGGTAAGAGTGAAATAACCGCGCCAGGCGCATTCTTTCGCAGCTTTAGCGCCAGCATCCGACATCGCAACAATCAACTGGGTCCTGTTCCTTCCACAGAGCTTTCTCAACGAGTGTGTCCATGAAGTCACCATCATTGAGACATGCTCTTTCATAAGAACATTAAAATTCCACCAGCGAACTTTGACTTTTGGGATTCCTGACGCATTCCTGGTAAGCGCTAAGGCGATGGAACAGAGTTGGTTTCAGGCTGCAGCGTAGTGTAGATAAAACTTAATGTGTAAAATGATTAATATCTGGAAGAAGGAAAAAGTGATGAAGTAAGTGTTCTGGTGATCCTCATTAAAATAGTTGAATGAAAATGAAGGAAGGGAAATAGAGTCGGCTCTTCTGAATGCGTGCGTACTTATAGTGATGTCATTCAGCAACCAAAATTTTGGTATACCCAAAAAAATCCAATACCGAATCGGTTATTGGCTGGTCAGAGAACAAATTTTAGGTATGTTTCGGTCAAGCAAGTCAGCAATATGCATCAGATCGGCCACTTTTTTGCAGGAAATTCGGCATGTTCTGCAGGTATCCAGCTGGGAAATAAGAATGTCAAGCAATTAATTTGGATTCTGATCATCAATACTATTACGTATTATTGAGGTATTTCTTTCCCTAAAGAAAGCACCTGCATATGCAAAATAACGATTGCCAACCTATTACACCAATATTGAAAGTCGGTCAAAAATCAGTCATTTTCGGGTTGGGAAAATCGGTTTGGTTTTCGGTCAGCATAGCTACAATGAAATTGGTATCGGTTTAGTCAAGTTTCAGAAATTTTCTGAAAATGGCATCACAAGTGCGTACCATAATGTTGACTGATGACTGGAAAATATGGACTTATGGGTCCGCCCCCCCCCCCCAACTCAAAATTTCGTGGCGCGCGCCTGCATCAACATTTCCTGATTATTGGCAGATACATGGTCAAAAATTGATCATGCCGCAAAACCTTGGTCCGTTTTTATCGCAATCAATGCTTAGTTAAATAGTTTGCGTGTCGCGAAGGGAGCCTTCCTGAAAAATCCTTAGTTACTTAAGCGCATCATATAAACCGTATTCTTACAGATATCCAGAAAATCACAAAAATTGAAGTGAAATTCATAGGGTCACGACCCGTTCTCTTTTTAATATTTTGGCCTTTAGCCGCAGTAGAATTGATACAATGAGAGTGAGAGTATGCCTCCTAAAATTGATCTTCCTCTTCTTTCTGAGAGGTGTCAGTCAGGACAGACAATTACGTTTCACAAGCAGTCAAATTAAGCGAATGGCTGCAAGCAAATTCACTTCAGAGTTTGTCTCCCCCCATTTCTATGGACGTGCTTCACCAATAAGCGACGAGTAAACAACGGACACTCGACAGTGGCAAGCCGACACCCGACAGTGACAAGCCGACACCCGACAGTGGCACTCGACAGTGGCACTCGACAGTGGCACTCGACAGTGGCAAGCCGACACCCGACAGTGGCACTCGACAGTGGCAAGCCGACAGTGGCAAGCCGACACTCACAAACGGCTGGATGAACCCCATGTCGTGGAGGTCGCCCCAGTGCTCGGTGTCGGGCAGCGGGCAGATGGAGTTGATCGGCATGATGCACCCTCAAACACCGCGCAACTTCCAAGACAGAAGCCCAGTCCGACTTCAAACGAGCACCGAACCGCGACTCCCACCACTTCGAACACCGCTGTGCACTCGTCCGTCACACCCACGGAGCACCGCAGCCGAACAGCGTCAGTCGTCGAGTGTCGCCCCGACGCCTCCGACAGCCGACTCCAACCAAGCGTCCGGCGATTTCCTCCGCCACGGTCCACCCAACCGGAAAAAATCGGCCGGCGCCGCTCCGGCGCTCCGGCTCCAGACTCCGGCTTTGGCTGCGCCGTTTATCTCGCCCCATCCCCGAGCCAGAGCCTGGTACATGTCCGACAGATGGGTCGGGGAGATGACCGGTCATTGAACAGCTGTCGCCGCAGACGGCTCCGGCGCAGAGCGGGCCGGCGATCTGGGACGCTATCACCGCAGCCGGCGCTACCTACAGACGGTGCCCAGACGGGCCGCGCAGTCTGACGGACGGACGGGAGGGGAGGCCACTGCACCGGGCCGGGCTGGGCCTCACGCGGGGGGCCATCTGCGGCCGGCTGTCGGCGTCTGTGGGCCTCTGGGGTGGTCTGGGACCATCTGCGGTGATATCGGTGATGGGATACTATTTGGGAGTTGGGATGATCATCTGTGATTATCTGGGGTGATATGTGGCTATATGGGGTGATATGTGACTATATGAGGTGATATGTAGCTATCTGGGGTGATATGTGGCTATCTGTGGTGATATGTGGCTATATGGGATGATCTGTGACTATCTGGGATGATCTGTGACTATCTGGGGTGATCTGTGACTATCTGGGATGATATGTGGCTATCTGGGGTGATCTGTGACTACCTGGGGTGATATGTGACTATCTGGGGTGATCTGTGACTATCTGTGGTGGTCTGTGACTATCTGGGATGATATGTGACTATCTGGGGTGATCTGTGGCTATCTGGGATGATATGTCACTATCTGGAGTGATCTGTGACTATCTGGGGTACCCCATCACCCCAGATAGTCACAGATCACTCCAGATAGTGACATATCATCCCAGATAGCCACAGATCACCCCAGATAGTCACATATCATCCCAGATAGTCACAGATCACCCCAGATAGTCACATATCACCCCAGATAGTCACATATCATCCCAGATAGTCACAGATGTGAATATCTGGGATGATCATCTGTGACTATCCGTGGTGATCTGTGACTATCGTGATCTGTGACTATATGTGGTGATCTGTGACTACCTGGTATGATCATCTGTGACTATATGTGGTGATTTGGGGTGATGTGTGACTATCTGGGGTGACCTGTGACTATCTGGGGTGACCCGTGACTATCTGGGGTGATATGTGACTATCTGGGATGATCTGTGACTATCTGGGGTGATATGTGACTATCTGGGGTGATCTGTGACTATCTGGGGTGATATGTGACTATCTGGGATGATCTGTGACTATCTGGGGTGATATGTGACTATCTGGGGTGATTTGGGGTGATATGTGGCTATCTGGGGTGATATGTGACTATCTGGGGTGATATGTGACTATCTGGGGTGATATGTGACTATATGTGGTGATATGTGACTATATGTGGTGATATGTGACTATCTGGGGTGACCCGTGACTATCTGGGGTGATATGTGACTATCTGGGGTGATATGTGACTATTTGGGGTGATATGTGACTATCTGGAGTGATCTGTGACTATCTGGGGTGATATGTCACTATCTGGAGTGATATGTGACTATCTGGGATGATCTGTGACTATCTGGGGTGATATGTGACTATCTGGGGTGATATGTGACTATCTGGGGTGATATGTCACTATCTGGAGTGATATGTGACTATCTGGGATGATCTGTGACTATCTGGGGTGATATGTGACTATCTGGGGTGATATGTGACTATCTGGGGTGATTTGGGGTGATATGTGGCTATCTGGGGTGATATGTGACTATCTGGGGTGATATGTGACTATCTGGGGTGATATGTGACTATCTGGGGTGATATGTGACTATATGTGGTGATATGTGACTATATGTGGTGATCTGTGACTATCTGGGATGATATGTGACTATCTGGGATGATATGTGACTATCTGGGATGATCTGTGACTATCTGGGGTGATATGTGACTATCTGGGGTGATATGTGACTATCTGGGGTGATTTGGGGTGATATGTGGCTATCTGGGGTGATATGTGACTATCTGGGGTGATATGTGACTATCTGGGGTGATATGTGACTATCTGGGGTGATATGTGACTATATGTGGTGATCTGTGACTATCTGGGATGATATGTGACTATCTGGGGTGATATGTGACTATCTGGGATGATCTGTGACTATCTGGGGTGATATGTGACTATCTGGGGTGATATGTGACTATCTGGGGTGATATGTGGCTATATGGGATGATCTGTGACTATCTGGGATGATCTGTGACTATCTGGGGTGATATGTGACTATCTGGGGTGATATGTGACTATCTGGGGTGATATGTGGCTATATGGGATGATCTGTGACTATCTGGGGTGACCCGTGACTATCTGGGGTGATCTGTGACTATCTGGGGTGATATGTGACTATCTGGGGTGATATGTGACTATCTGGGGTGACCTGTGACTATATGGGGTGACCTGTGACTATCTGGGGTGACCCGTGACTATATGGGGTGATATGTGACTATCTGGGATGATATGTGACTATATGTGGTGATATGTGACTATCTGGGGTGATATGTGACTATATGTGGTGATTTGAGGTGATGTGTGACTATCTGGGGTGATCTGTGACTATATGTGGTGATATGTGACTATCTGGGATGATATGTGACTATATGTGGTGATATGTGACTATTTGGGGTGATATGTGACTATATGTGGTGATTTGAGGTGATGTGTGACTATCTGGGGTGATCTGTGACTATATGTGGTGATATGTGACTATCTGGGGTGATATGTGACTATATGTGGTGATTTGAGGTGATGTGTGACTATCTGGGATGATCTGTGACTATATGTGGTGATATGTGACTATCTGGGGTGATATGTGACTATATGTGGTGATTTGAGGTGATGTGTGACTATCTGGGGTGATCTGTGACTATATGTGGTGATATGTGACTATCTGGGATGATATGTGACTATATGTGGTGATATGTGACTATCTGGGATGATATGTGACTATCTGGGGTGATATGTGACTATCTGGGATGATCTGTGACTATCTGGGGTGATATGTGACTATCTGGGGTGATTTGGGGTGATATGTGGCTATCTGGGGTGATCTGTGACTATCTGGGGTGATCTGTAATCTGCTGGCTGGGGTCATTGAGTGGGACCGGGGAATTCATTGAATGGTCTCTTGCAGGTAAAAATGAACCGCGCATTACCTAACCATATGCGCATATCATCTTTTAATTTTAAGGTCATTACAATTAATCATAATGGATTGAACACAACAACTGAAACTCGATAACAACTGAAACTCGTCCAACCGATGCTTCGTCGAACTCTATATCAGGTAAGCCAGTAGATAACAGACACTGGGTTGACCCTTAATACTATGTCGATAATGCAAATCTGCGACACTTCAGTTGATCTCAGGCCGCGCCCACTGATATACGGCTCTCTGTGAGAGGCACAGAGGTTAATCTACTGCAGCCACGGGGTAAAATCATAATATCAATCATATAATCATATCATATAATCATATCATATAATCATATCATATAATCATATCATATAATCATATCATATAATCATATCACATAATCATATCATATAATCATATCATATAATCATATCACATAATCATATCATATCAATCATATCAATCATATAAATCATAGGGTATTGTTTGCCCCATTCATTTAATATAAAGTTACTCTGTGTAGCGTGTGGCAGAGTGAAGAAAAATCGAAGAAAAGGCATGAGCAACTTTATAAGGGAAGACAACGGATCAAGTTAGGTCAAATCATGACAATCCAGGTCAAGTCAGTTCAAATCAGATCAAGTCATGTCAAATCAGACCAAGTTAGGTCAAATCAGACCAAATCAGGTCAAATCAGGCCTAGCCAGGTTACACCAGGTCAAGCCAGGTTACACCAGGTCAAGTCAGGTTACACCAGGTCAAGTCAGGTTACACCAGGTGAAGTCAGGTTACACCAGGTCAAGTCAGGTTACACCAGGTCAAGTCAGGTTACACCAGGACAAGTCAGGTTACACCAGGTGAAGTCAGGTTACACCAGGTCAAGTCAGGTTACACCAGGTCAAGTCAGGTTACACCAGGTCAAGTCAGGTTACACCAGGACAAGTCAGGTTACACCAGGTCAAGTCAGGTTACACCAGGTCAAGTCAGGTTACACCAGGTCAAGTCAGATGTATGGTGAATGCAGCAGGACACCAGTGCGAGATGGCTGAGATGTCACTCTCGGGGACTCACCAGACTGAGCAGTTCCCTGCGCGGTGACCTATGCTGTGCTGCGCTGCTGCGGCCGAGGACCAGGGTCACTTCGGAGGTGGCCTGTCGACAGCGGAGGAGAGGTGCGTCACTGCTGTGCCCCCGGGGTGTCACGGTTACACGCGAGGTCAACGGAAGGGTCACCGGCGTCGGTTGTTGGAGAAAACGGTGTATAAAGCTCAACAACGAGATGGAGAACATGTGGGTAAATTTACGACAGATATAAGAGTCCATGAATACATGTGTTATGTAACAAGTAAGTTGGAAAAATGCATCGGTGACATTAACAGTGGGATTATACAAAAGTATGGCCTTATGTAAATTATAATATCAATTAATGATATCAAAACGCAACAAATAATATCAAAAATCAACGCTGTCGCGCGACCATAAGACTCTCATCGGTAACAAAGACCATAGTCACCTTGGGCTTGAGATGTTGCTGAACACACTCCTGTGAGCGCAAAACACCCACGCATCTGTCACATTGAAGTAGGATTAACCGATCGAACCCCTGACTGTACTATATGCACATGGTAAATGTCTATCGGTCTCGGGTGGCCTCCTGGCAGTAATGCAAATAGTTACTAAGTTCAAGGATGGTCTATGACGCAGCGGTAAGCTACTGTGTACTGAAAGTTCCCTTCACCTCGTACAAGCTACCATCCACGTTCAACTGAAGTTATCTTCAGGCTAATGGCCGATATACACTTGTTATCCATAATGTTGTATATAAAGTATGTATTTGTGTACGGGGACGAACGGGCAGGTGGGCAGGCGGACAGACAAACAGGCAAGAAGGTAGACGGGCAAGCAGGTTGACAGACAAGAAGAAAGGCAGGCAAGACAAGTGGACAAACAGGTGGGTTATACGGAAGGTGGACAGACTGGCAAGAAAGTAACAAATATGGCTTCAAGCCGGGGAGAGGTAGACATTTTCCTGGCCAGGCTATGCAGAGGAGAAGACTGAGGTAGGTGCAAACGAGAACGGACGGTCCGGCAACCACACAGATGTGCAGAAGAGAAACTAGAAAGTCGGGTGGTTTAGATACATGGAAATGAGGCAGCAACGATGCAAGCACATTCAGCCTACCATAGCGTCAAGTCAGGTCCTGCAGAGACGTCCGAAAAGAACGGGAGTCCACTAAGCAACCCACTTGACCTCATGTAACCTTCACTCCAATCTGTTGAAAACGTGACCGGAACTGGACACCACAACTGAACACAACCCACAACTCTGTGCGCCAAATTCGCAACCATGCTGTGCGCCAAAGTGGAGTCCGATTCTTCCCGAGTTCCCACGTGGTGCAGTCAGGCAGACGCCGCCAGCCCGGGGCGTCTAGCCATGAAACTGTGAAGACCGCGGCAACTGTGGAGCCGTGAAGCTGTGCAGACACGATACACGGAGCGTCCGAGTCCGCCTCGGAGGCGCTACTCCATCGAGCGTGACGCTAAACAGCGTGACACTGTGACGCCGTGACGGCTCGGCGCGACGGTCGTGTCACGGGCGCGTCACGCTCAATGCTGATCCAGCAGGGTCCTCAGAGAGCGTGAAATATGCCACGTTGCGTGAGGCATCCAGCCTGAACAGTGAACATAGCGAAGCGGAAGATGGTTATCAGTCATTGACGCGACATTTTTTCTCGTTATTGTGACCTGAACTATACAGCTGAATCTGTAATTTCCCAGTTTCTAAAAACAGCTTAAAGGAAATAGTTCACCTTCGGAATTTTTTTCTTCAGAACACGATTGTATTATATTTTTGAATACAGTTTCTTTTCTTATTTTCGAAAATGGTCCTACATCGCGCCAATTCAGGACAGAAGGTCGTAAATCATTAATTGTATGGTGTGCGTTATTGGTCTGCGCATGCTCCATGGCAGTGCTGGCACTTTCAGACGGTACGGTATATCATATATGCGCCGAATTCCTTCGCGAAAAAGTCAAATATCTTCGGCTGGAGTCTTTTCAGCCAAGAAAACTTGCAGATAGGGGTTTTCCAACATGGGCTACAAAACAGCTATCTCAGTTTAAAACTAATGTTGAAGGTGAACTATTTCCTTTAACAAACCGAAACACATTGGAAGCTGGCCTGTGACCCACTATGTCGAAGATACCGGTAGATTGCCCTCTATGTTCTGGCTAAGTGAAGATATCTCACAAGATAAACCGTTCGGTATCAGGGCCAGGTACCGGCAGGCAGATACCGGGTACCATGCCTGGAGTTCGATCGAGCAATCTCGCCACGAAGGACACGCTCGAGAAAACACGGACCAGTTATGAGCTAATGATTCCAAGGAACCAAACGGGAAAAGACGAAAGCATCCTGAGTTGACCAACGTCTACAATCTACATACAGCCGTCCTGAGCCCTGACCCACCTCTATGGAGGTGGGTGTGTATGAAGCTCACAGCCGACACGTCTCATCTTTCTGAACATCTCCACGGCGAAGATATATCACCAGTCACCACTGCCAGAAGACAATGCTGACCGGACGCACCGAGACAAAAACCGCGCCGCTTTCGCCTCTCATCTGGGCCATGGTGTGTCTTCTCCGACGACGGAGACCAATGACAACTCAGACAGCAATACCGAGACACCGGAGACAACGACGGAGACAACGACGGAGACAACGACGGAGACAACGACGGAGACAACGACGGAGACAACGACGGAGACAACGACGGAGACAACGACGGAGACAACGAAGAGACAGCGACAGCGACAGCGACAGCGACACCAACACCGACAGAGACAGCGACAAAGACAGAGACAGCGACAGCGACAGCGACAGCGACAGCGACAGCGACAGCGACAGCGACAGCGACAGCGACAGCGACAGCGACAGCGACAGCGACAGCGACAGCGACATACACAGACAGCGACAGCGACAGCGACAGCGACAGCGACAGCGACAGCGACAGCGACAGCGACAGCGACATACAAAGACAGCGACAGCGACAGAGACAAAGACAGAGACAGAGACAGAGACAGAGACAGAGACAGAGACAGAGACAGAGACAGAGACAGAGACAGAGACAGAGACAGAGACAGAGACAGAGACAGAGACAACGATGGAGACGACAGAGACAGCGACATATACAGAGACAGACACAGACAGCGACAGAGACAGATACAGAGACAGAGACAGAGACAGAGACAGAGACAGAGACAGAGACAGAGACAGAGACAGAGACAGAAACAGACAGAGACAACGATGGAGACAACGACAGATACATATACATAGACATAGACAGAGACAGAGACAGAGACAGAGACAGAGACAGAGACAGATACAGAGACAGAGACAGAGACAGAGACAGAGACAGAGACAGAGACAGAGACAGAGACAGAGACAGAGACAGAGACAGAGACAGAGACAGAGACAGATACAGAGACAGAGACAGAGACAGAGACAGAGACAGAGACAGATACAGAGACAGAGACAGCGACAGAGACAGCGACAGAGACAGAGACAGACAGCGACACCGGACAGCCGGCAGAGGGGTGTCACGTGACACGTGACAGGTGACAGGTGGCAGGTGACAGATGATAGATGACAGGTGACAGGTGACATGTGACATGTGACAGGTGACAGGTGACGGTGACGGCGGAGACGCCAGCTGAAGGGATGACGGCAGCCGAGTGTGGTACCGGGCCAACACGGTAATATAATACTGCCGGGGGGGGGGGTAAATTGATGGTGATGGGGTGGTCGGTGCGCAGTGAGTGATGTGGCGTGTCTATTTGCTGAACCGTGATGCCTGGTTTGTGATCTGGTTTGTCCCGGTCTGTGACCTGATTTGTCCTGGTTTGTGACAATGCATCGAGGCACCTGTTGAGGAGAGCGGGGTTTTGAATGCATGCAATTGTTTTCCCAATCGGCTTACCAATGAATGGGCAATGACCTCCGGAAGCCGCAAACTGAGTGTTTGAGAAGCCCTTCACCTGTATAGATCACGCTTCATGGGGCACACCAAGGGGTTGATTTGTATTTGCATTCCTTTGTCTGACTTTCCTGCAATGTGTCATTGTCCAAGTATTATTTTTATATTTCGAGCAATTGTTACCAAAAACCAGTCAGCGTCAACATAGGTCTGAAAGAAGCATTTCAACTTGATATTAGGGAATCGGAAATAGGCAGAAAATCTCGCTATCCGGTGGGTTTATAACTAAGTGACCCGGAGTTATGCGTTCCTTTCACACATATGTAGCTTCGGAGTTCCTTTGCCAACAAACTTAGCGCAAGCAGCCATTTATAGCATGCATAATGAGCAGCCATTTATAGCAAGCAGCCATTTATAGCAAGCAGCCATTTATAGCATGCATAATGAGCAGCCATTTATAGCAAGCAGCCATTTATAGCAAGCAGCCATTTATAGCAAGCAGCCATTTATAGCATGCATAATGAGCAGCCATTTATAGCAAGCAGCCATTTATAGCATGCATAATGAGCAGCCATTTATAGCAAGCAGCCATTTATAGCATGCATAATGAGCAGCCATTTATAGCATGCAGCCATTTATAGCATGCATAATGAGCAGCCATTTATAGCAAGCAGCCATTTATAGCATGCATAATGAGCAGCCATTTATAGCAAGCAGCCATTTATAGCATGCATAATGAGCAGCCATTTATAGCAAGCAACCATTTATAGCATGCATAATGAGCAGCCATTTATAGCAAGCAGCCATTTATAGCAAGCAGCCATTTATAGCATGCATAATGAGCAGCCATTTATAGCAAGCAGCCATTTATAGCATGCATAATGAGCAGCCATTTATAGCATGCATAATGAGCAGCCATTTATAGCATGCATAATGAGCAGCCATTTATAGCATGCATAATGAGCAGCCATTTATAGCATGCAGCCATTTATAGCATGCATAATGAGCAGCCATTTATAGCAAGCAGCCATTTATAGCATGCATAATGAGCAGCCATTTATAGCATGCAGCCATTTATAGCATGCATAATGAGCAGCCATTTATAGCAAGAAGCCATTTATAGCATGCATACTGAGCAGCCATTTATAGCAAGCAGCCATTTATAGCATGCATAATGAGCAGCCATTTATAGCAAGCAGCCATTTATAGCATGCATAATGAGCAGCCATTTATAGCAAGCAGCCATTTATAGCATGCATAATGAGCAGCCATTTATAGCAAGCAGCCATTTATAGCATGCATAATGAGCAGCCATTTATAGCAAGCAGCCATTTATAGCATGCATAATGAGCATCCATTTATAGCAAGCAGCCATTTATAGCATGCATAATGAGCAGCCATTTATAGCAAGCAGCCATTTATAGCATGCATAATGAGCAGCCATTTATAGCATGCATAATGACGGTAATGACGATGAGTGGGATTTTGTGTTTAGCTCGCTCACACTACATTAGTTAAACGTGACCCATTTTGCAATGAGAAGGAGCACGTGAGAATCCACTTAAAATATATACTCTTGTTACCAAACAGGGAAAATCCAACCAGAAGCTTGGCATAATTTATGTTAATGGGATCTTCGTGTGAGAATGCCACTGATACATGCGACCATTACATGTTTCTCTCAAACCTCTCCGATATCCGGGATGCCTGAGATGAGTGCTGACCGCTTTTCACGTGCACAGGTGGCGATAATCACCCCCAAACTACTGACGCGGCTCGAAATGTAGAACGGAATGTTCACAGCCAATCCGAGCTAACAATTCCAGAGCATTCGATTCCAGAGCATTCGAGCGAACGCCACCTGGCGACTATTTCGTCTCACGGAGCTAATTGGGGATGCCAGAATGGACAACGGGATCATCAGCTATTGGGGATGCCAGAAGGGACAACGGGATCATCAGCTATTGGGGATGCCAGAAGGGACAACGGGATCATCAGCTATTGGGGATGCCAGAAGGGACAACGGGATCATCAGCTATTGGGGATGCCAGAAGGGACAACGGGACATCACTAATCACATTGATTGATTGTTTATGTTAAAGCAACTAAATCGAGGAAATTTGACTAGCTTTTTCACTTTGAGGAAACATTGTAGCCTCACTCAAAAGAAACCTGGTTGAGAGATTGTGACTAAAATAAAATGAAGCGAAGTGCTATCGGCTTGCTGTAATCCTCCTGCGTTTTCAAAATATCGACTCTCTGGAGTGGTCAAAACCTGATCCGATGCGCCAGTGCTCCGTACGCTAGCGTCCAAATCGCCAATACGCCTTCCGCAAACACTGTCAACATCACGGCATCTGTCCCCTCCTAGCTGGCATCCCACATCACCACCCCATCTACCAACTGCCCGCCACCCAATCCACCAACTCCAACAGCCCGCCACCCCATCCACCAACTGTCCGCCACCCAATCCACCAACTGCCCGCCACCCAATCCACCAACTCCAACAGCCCGCCACCCCATCCACCAACTGTCCGCCACCCAATCCACCAACTGCCCGCCACCCAATCCACCAACTCCAACTGCCCGCCACCCCACCGAAACGCCTACCGCCCCATCCACCAACTGCCCGCCACCCAATCCACCAACTGTCCGCCACCCCATCCACCAACTGTCCGCCACCCCATCCACCAACTGTCCGCCGCCCCATCCACCAACTGTCCGCCACCACATCCACCAACTGCCCGCCACCCCATCCACCAACTGCCCGCCAACCCACCGAAACGCCTACCGCCCCATCCACCAACTGCCCGCCACCCCATCCACCAACTGTCCGCCACCCCATCCACCAACTGTCCGCCACCCCATCCACCAACTGTCCGTCACCCCACCGAAACGCCTACCGCCCCATCCACCAACTGTCCGCCACCCCATCCACCAACTGCCCGCCACCCCATCCACCAACTGCCCGCCAACCCACCGAAACGCCTACCGCCCCATCCACCAACTGTCCGCCACCCCATCCACCAACTGTCCGTCACCCCACCCACCAACTGTCCGCCACCCCATCCACCAACTGCCCGCCACCCCATCCACCAACTGTCCGCCACCCCATCCACCAACTGCCCGCCACCCCACCGAAACGCCTACCGCCCCATCCACCAACTGTCCGCCACCCCATCCACCAACTGTCCGCCACCCCATCCACCAACTGTCCGCCACCCCATCCACCAACTGTCCGCCACCCCATCCACCAACTGCCCGCCACCCCATCCACCAACTGCCCGCCACCCCATCCACCAACTGCCCGCCACCCCATCCACCAACTGTCCGTCACCCCACCGAAACGCCTACCGCCCCATCCACCAACTGTCCGCCACCCCATCCACCAACTGTCCGCCACCCCATCCACCAACTGTCCGTCACCCCACCCACCAACTGCCCGCCACCCCATCCACCAACTGTCCGCCACCCCATCCACCAACTGCCCGCCACCCCACCGAAACGCCTACCGCCCCATCCACCAACTGTCCGCCACCCCATCCACCAACTGCCCGCCACCCCATCCACCAACTGTCCGTCACCCCATCCACCAACTGTCCGCCACCCCATCCACCAACTGCCCGACACCCCATCCACCAACTGTCCGCCACCCCATCCACCAACTGCCCGACACCCCATCCACCAACTGCCCGCCACCCCATCCACCAACTGCCCGCCAACCCACCGAAACGCCTACCGCCCCATCCACCAACTGTCCGCCACCCCATCCACCAACTGTCCGCCACCCCATCCACCAACTGTCCGCCACCCCATCCACCAACTGCCCGCCACCCCATCCACCAACTGCCCGCCACCCCACCGAAACGCCTACCGCCCCATCCACCGACTGTCCGCCACCCCATCCACCAACTGTCCGCCACCCCATCCACCAACTGTCCGCCACCCCATCCACCAACTGTCCGCCACCCCATCCACCAACTGCCCGCCACCCCACCGAAACGCCTACCGCCCCATCCACCAACTGTCCGCCACCCCATCCACCAACTGTCCGCCACCCCATCCACCAACTGTCCGCCACCCCATCCACCAACTGCCCGCCACCCCATCCACCAACTGCCCGCCACCCCACCGAAACGCCTACCGCCCCATCCACCAACTGTCCGCCACCCCATCCACCAACTGTCCGCCACCCCATCCACCAACTGTCCGCCACCCCATCCACCAACTGTCCGCCACCCCATCCACCAACTGCCCGCCACCCCATCCACCAACTGCCCGCCACCCCACCGAAACGCCTACCGCCCCATCCACCAACTGTCCGCCACCCCATCCACCAACTGTCCGCCACCCCATCCACCAACTGTCCGCCACCCCATCCACCAACTGCCCGCCACCCCATCCACCAACTGCCCGCCACCCCACCGAAACGCCCACCGCCCCATCCACCAACTGTCCGCCACCCCATCCACCAACTGTCCGCCACCCCATCCACCAACTGTCCGCCACCCCATCCACCAACTGTCCGCCACCCCATCCACCAACTGCCCGCCACCCCATCCACCAACTGCCCGCCACCCCACCGAAACGCCTACCGCCCCATCCACCAACTGTCCGCCACCCCATCCACCAACTGTCCGCCACCCCATCCACCAACTGTCCGCCACCCCATCCACCAACTGTCCGCCACCCCATCCACCAACTGCCCGCCACCCCACGGAAACGCCTACCGCCCCATCCACCAACTGCCCGCCACCCCATCCACCAACTGTCTGCCACCCCATCCACCAACTGTCCGCCACCCCATCCACCAACTGTCCGCCACCCCATCCACCAACTGTCCGCCACCCCATCCACCAACTGTCCGCCACCCCACCGAAACGCCTACCGCCCCATCCACCAACTGTCCGCCACCCCATCCACCAACTGTCCGCCACCCCATCCACCAACTGCCCGCCACCCCACCGAAACGCCTACCGCCCCATCCACCAACTGTCCGCCACCCCATCCACTAACTGTCCGCCACCCCATCCACCAACTGTCCGCCACCCCACCGAAACGCCTACCGCCCCATCCACCAACTGTCCGCCACCCCATCCACCAACTGTCCGCCACCCCATCCACCAACTGCCCGCCACCCCACCGAAACGCCTACCGCCCCATCCACCAACTGTCCGCCACCCCATCCACCAACTGTCCGCCACCCCACCGAAACGCCTACCGCCCCATCCACCAACTGTCCGCCACCCCACCGAAACGCCTACCGCCCCATCCACCAACTGTCCGCCACCCCATCCACCAACTGTCCGCCACCCCCATCCACCAACTGCCCGCCACCCCACCGAAACGCCTACCGCCCCATCCACCAACTGCCCGACACCCCATCCACCAACTGCCCGCCACCCCATCCACCAACTGCCCGCCACCCCATCCACCAACTGTCCGCCACCCCATCCACCAACTGCCCGCCACCCCATCCACCAACTGTCCGCCACCCCATCCACCAACTGCCCGCCACCCCATCCACCAACTGCCCGCCACCCCACCGAAACGCCTACCGCCCCATCCACCAACTGTCCGCCACCCCATCCACCAACTGCCCGCCACCCCATCCACCAACTGCCCGCCACCCCATCCACCAACTGCCCGCCACCCCACCGAAACGCCTACCGCCCCATCCACCAACTGTCCGCCACCCCACCCACCAACTGTCCGCCACCCCATCCACCAACTGTCCGCCACCCCACCGAAACGCCTACCGCCCCATCCACCAACTGCCCGCCACCCTATCCACCAACTGCCCGCCACCCCATCCACCAACTGCCCGCCACCCCACCGAAACGCCTACCGCCCCATCCACCAACTGTCCGCCACCCCATCCACCAACTGTCCGCCACCCCATCCACCAACTGTCCGTCACCCCATCCACCAACTGTCCGCCACCCCATCCACCAACTGTCCGCCACCCCATCCACCAACTGTCCGCCACCCCATCCACCAACTGCCCGCCACCCCATCCACCAACTGCCCGCCACCCCATCCACCAACTGTCCGTCACCCCATCCACCAACTGTCCGCCACCCCATCCACCAACTGCCCGCCACCCCATCCACCAACTGCCCGCCACCCTACCGAAACGCCTACCGCCCCATCCACCAACTGCCCGCCACCCCATCCACCAACTGCCCGCCACCCCATCCACCAACTGCCCGCCACCCCACCGAAACGCCTACCGCCCCATCCACCAACTGTCCGCCACCCCATCCACCAACTGTCCGCCACCCCATCCACCAACTGCCCGCCACCCCATCCACCAACTGTCCGCCACCCCACCGAAACGCCTACCGCCCCATCCACCAACTGTCCGCCACCCCATCCACCAACTGCCCGCCACCTCATCCACCAACTGCCCGACACCCCATCCACCAACTGCCCGCCACCCCATCCACCAAATGTCCGCCACCCCATCCACCAACTGCCCGCCACCCCACCGAAACGCCTACCGCCCCATCCACCAACTGCCCGCCACCCCATCCACCAACTGCCCGCCACCCCATCCACCAACTGCCCGCCAACCCACCGAAACGCCTACCGCCCCATCCACCAACTGTCCGCCACCCCATCCACCAACTGCCCGCCACCCCATCCACCAACTGCCCGCCACCCCATCCACCAACTGCCCGCCACCCCATCCACCAACTGTCCGCCACCCCATCCACCAACTGTCCGTCACCCCACCCACCAACTGCCCGCCACCCCATCCACCAACTGTCCGCCACCCCACCGAAACGCCTACCGCCCCATCCACCAACTGTCCGCCACCCCATCCACCAACTGCCCGCCACCCCATCCACCAACTGCCCGACACCCCATCCACCAACTGCCCGCCACCCCATCCACCAACTGCCCGACACCCCATCCACCAACTGCCCGCCACCCCATCCACCAAATGTCCGCCACCCCATCCACCAACTGTCCGCCACCCCATCCACCAACTGTCCGCCACCCCATCCACCAACTGCCCGCCACCCCATCCACCAACTGTCCGCCACCCCATCCACCAACTGCCCGCCACCCCATCCACCAACTGCCCGCCACCCCATCCACCAACTGCCCGCCACCCCATCCACCAACTGTCCGCCACCCCATCCACCAACTGTCCGTCACCCCACCCACCAACTGCCCGCCACCCCATCCACCAACTGTCCGCCACCCCACCGAAACGCCTACCGCCCCATCCACCAACTGTCCGCCACCCCATCCACCAACTGCCCGCCACCCCATCCACCAACTGCCCGACACCCCATCCACCAACTGCCCGCCACCCCATCCACCAACTGCCCGACACCCCATCCACCAACTGCCCGCCACCCCATCCACCAAATGTCCGCCACCCCATCCACCAACTGTCCGCCACCCCATCCACCAACTGTCCGCCACCCCATCCACCAACTGCCCGCCACCCCATCCACCAACTGTCCGCCACCCCATCCACCAACTGTCCGCCACCCCACCGAAACGCCTACCGCCCCATCCACCAACTGTCCGCCACCCCATCCACCAACTGCCCGCCACCCCACCGAAACGCCTACCGCCCCATCCACCAACTGTCCGCCACCCCATCCACCAACTGCCCGCCACCCCATCCACCAACTGTCCGCCACCCCACCGAAACGCCTACCGCCCCATCCACCAACTGTCCGCCACCCCATCCACCAACTGTCCGCCACCCTATCCACCAACTGTCCGCCACCCCACCCACCAACTCCAAACTGCCCGTCACCCCACCGAAACGCCTACCGCCATGCGCCCTCCTCCGCACCATCCAACCGACATTCGACTGCCCGCCGCTCGTCGCTCGCCGGCCAGTCCAGTGGCCCCCAAAGCCGACAAATAGACACCGGCGGGACGACAGTAAACAGCTCCCGGGCAAGACATGTAGGCCGGGATTACTGATTATCTCGAGACTAGGGCAGGCGATTGGTGATTATCGGAAGTGTATGGCAAGCGCGGACGTGAAAATAGCTCGCTAACACGCTTGGGGCGAAATTCAGAAAATTGTTTTAACTCACTTAGTCAGTGAGCTAAAAATTATCCCCGCATTTAGTTACACTGAGGAATGCCAGTTGTATCATACTAGTTTTGTACTTACTAAGCCATGAATAAGTAAATCGGCATTAACCCTCGCCCCACGGGAGCTTTTTTCACCTTCGCCCTAGGGGGGGGGGGGTCCTAAAAAACCTGTTAACTTGCAAACCAAACAACATAGAGAAACGCGGTAAGAACCAACATGTTGCCTGTCATGTTTGGAATCTAAGGGTATGTAATTTTGAGGTTTCGGGTCAACGAGTGACCTTCCAGGTCAAGTGAATGACCTCGATCGCCCACGTCCAGAACAGCGATTTTGCTCTGTCAGAAAACCTAAAAATGAGAAATTGATAAATGTAAATAAAAAGGCATGTTCCTGGACCAGTTTTGTCTCAGAAATAAAGAAAAGGTAATTATGCATTCGTATCTGGTCAAAAAGTCCAAAAAAGTTATTAACAAAATGACGTCATGAATTTCTTACACTTAGGGAGCCATCACTCAGTCAAAAATAAAGAAATTTCTTTGAAGTTTAGTTTGAGTATTGTCCATACTCAGTTCTCTCACATATATGCCGATCTTTTAACATCTTTGCAAATTTTGATGTTGTGATTTAAAACAAAAACACAGTTCTCGTTCATTTTGTAGGTCAAAAACCCAAAATTCCAAGAATCCGAGATTGCCATAAAAATGGCATTTTATATCTTTGCTTAATTGCGTTCGCAATTTGCTTCAAAACTCTGTTTTCTACGATTTTTCAAACATTTATCGTTTTTTTTCTTCTCACCAACATGACGTCATCAAAACATCATTATTTCCCAAATTGCTCAACCAATTGCAATGCAATTTTTACAGAATACGTATAATTGTTGTATACCTAGCTACTGAAAATTTCAGCAAGATACGCCGCATGTCTAAAATGTTATGCAAGAAAAACCTCAGTGGGGGGTCGTTTTAGGACCCCCGTAGGGCGAGGGTTAAAGGGACATTCCCACCTTAACACTAGTTTTGAGTTGAGATAGCTAAGTTAGTGGCCTTAGAGCGAAACTTAGGGGGGTAACATTGAAAACAAACACAGATATCTGGTCTAAGAGAAATTCAATTGTGATTTTAAAATTTGGGCCTTAGTAAGGCCCACCCTTATATGGAGTTTTGTACCCATGACGTCAGCTCTCGTTATGGCCGGGTGTACTTGTTTGGAATGAAACCTTGATTTTCTATGATCGCGAATCGGGATGTTTGATTGTTGATTGATGTGTTACGCCGTGCCATCAACATTTGACCAGTTTGAATCTTTTTAAGTCAATAATTTCAATTTAAGAGCAATCAGGTATGCCTCGAATACCCTGTGTTGTGTGTGGCGAATCAAAGATTTATACTACGGTGTACAGGTGAGTCGTCATGCTATTTCATTTACCAACAGCTAACGGCCCAACAGGTTCCTATTTTCCTATCAACGTATTCACTAATTATGCTGTGATTATCGTTTCAAATATCACAAGAGCATAAGCCAGACAAAAGACAATTTGTTTAGCATTAGGAGAAAAAATATTTGGGTAATCAGACGCCTATGACAGATACTTTTGAAAAAAAAATAAGTGGGAAAATGTGCCACATGCTATTATTTTAAGATTGCAAAGAAGGTTTTGACACATTACAAAATTGAAAGAGGAAATTGTACTTTTACGTTACCCTGAGGAGGATTTCAAAACACATTTCACCAAATAAAAGTTGCTTATATTGTATATGAAATGCTGAAACATGCCAATTTTCTGCACTTTGTTCACATTTGGCAGGGGCTATGCCCACTGGTATTCAACTGCAACTGTATCTGCCAGTGGTGTTCTATCAATATGTTTGCTAGTGATGATGTTCATTGTTGATTGTTCAGTGAGCAAAATTATAAATTACGGAAATGTAAGATTATTTGACCAAAAGTGATACAGGTAGGTAATATTCGACTCAGGTAGGTACCTGTCAGTGCGCCATGTAATTCCATTCACAGTATGGCAGCATATGGTAACATCAGAAAAGCAGCTGCAATGTGCACCACAGCAAAAATTCCATATTTCTTCTGACAAAGGCATTAAACCTAACCAGGGTGTGTCAGGAAGCAATTATAATAACATAATCAAACCTGACCTAACCTTTACAGCAATTACGGTTACAGGGGACCAACGTTTAGAACAATCCGCTCACTGCGCTGCAGCCCTACTGGGAGCTGTTGTACCCCAGACCCCCAGACCATCTTGTAGACAAAACCTAACCCTAAAGCGTAAATAAGTTGTCCAATGTATTAATGCAACCTAACCTAATCTAACCTATTTATAATAATAACAGCTTCGTCAGAAGAAATATAGAAATGCTGCCCTGGTGCACAATGCCTCTGTTTTTCTGATGTTACCATATGATGCTGTGACGTCATACTGTACATAAGATGGTGCACTGACATAAAGTGTTTTACCCTGTGTCTTACCCCGTGTGACCTGCCACTGTGTCTGACCCTGTGTGACCTGCCACTGTGTCTGACCCTGTGTGACCTGCCACTGTGTCTGACCCTGTGTGACCTTCCACTGTGTCTGACCCCGTGTGACCTGTCACTGTGTCTGACCCTGTGTGACCTGCCACTGTGTCTGACTTGTGTGACCTGCCACTGTGTCTGACCCTGTGTGACCTGCTGCTGTGTCTGACCCTGTGTGACCTGCCACTGTGTCTGACCTGTGACCTGCCACTGTGTCTGACCTGTGTGACCTGCTGTTGTGTCTGACCCATGTGACCTGCTGCTGTGTCTGACCTGTGTGACCTGCTGCTGTGTCTGACCCGTTTGACCTGTTGCTGTGTCTGACCCGTGTGACCTGCCGCTGTGTCTGATCCCATGTGACCTGCTGCTGTGTCTGGCCCTGGTTGTTGTACGCTGGTTGTTGTACTGTATGTTGGTGTGGTCGTGCCATGACCTGAGCTCCCCCCCCCCTTGAGTTGACCGCCCCTCTCTACCCACAGGCGGTAAAGAAGCGTCTGCCCCAGTCCGAGTCGGAGCCGAGCTCAGCGGCCAAGCGTCCCTCGAAGGAGGCAGGCAGGGCTGGCCAGCTGACCGAGCGCAGCAAGGTGGCCGCCCGCTTCCGGCCGGCCTATTTCCCTTCCCTTCACCTGCGTTTTTGCCTGAAGCAGATCGTTCTCATTTAAATAATCTGGATGGCTGTGTTGTACGGTACCTTTTTTATTTTGCTCGGTAAAGGCTGAATAGGGACACTGTCGTGTGGTTTTGGTAACCAAAGGATGCATTTTGTCGCATTATTCGTGAAGGAAGCACATTTCGGTTTGATAATAGTTGATCAGGTTGTTGCATCTGGCTAGTCAAGGGTGGGCACAATGTCGTGTATGATACTGTTAACTGTTCCCTGCACTGCGATACGAAAATAAATGTAGAAAGCATTACACTGTCTGCGAAATAAAATCATCAAGAATACAAATCGGAATATCAAACGGAAGATTTCGTGATCAGTGTCCTAAGTATGCTGTATGGTCTGTACTCTGTACACAAATTTTCAGCGAAATCGAGATACACGGCGGACCTTCGTATGTATGACCGTCCGTATTTCGTAAGATACGAAAATCCAAGACCAAAAACATTGGATTCGTGATCAGCGCATCGGATATGGTTTGTGGAACAATTTTCAGCGAAATCGAGATACCCGGCGGACCTACGTATGCATAGACGTAGGAACAGGGGGGGGGGCAGCCCCCCCCCCCCCCCCCCCCACATTTTTGATTTTACCATTACGCCTATGGGCGTTGCATGGAAAGAATCGACTTCAGAATGCCTCCGCCCCCCCCCCCCCCCCCAACTTAAACATAGTTCCGACGTCCCTGTTCGTATGTATGTATAACCGTCCGTATTTCGTAAGGTACGAAACAATCCCAGATAAAAAAAACATTGGATTCGTGATCAGCGTATCGGATATGGTCAGTGTATCAATTTTCAGCGAAATCGAGATGCCTCAAATATCAAACTACATTTGGAATAAATCTGCTCCTAGTTTGACGGTGGTGTACGAAGAAGCATACGTGATACGTTTCAATGGTTGGTTTTGTATTCAAAGCGACAGAATTGTCTGGAAAAAATGTGCCATATTTTGGCAGCGTAAAGGATTTCTATATAGCTCTCTAGAGCTCAATATGACGTCATCATCCCAAATTTAAACAACTTAATTTTTATCAAGTTAAGTGTCGTTTTCGAGAAAAACATATCACCATCGTTTTCAGCAGCACTTACTTCCTATTTTCGGGTACAACCGGCGTATATTTGACAACTTTCAGAAAGGTGGCAATGTCCCTTTAAAGGGAATGTTTCACCTTTCTGAAAGTTGGCAAATATACGCTGGTTGTAGTCGAAAATAGTAAGTGCTGCTGAAAACGATGGTGATATTTTTTTCTCTCTCTCAAAAAGTCACTTAACTTTATACAAATTAAGGTTTTTAAATTTGGGATGATGACGTCATTATTGACATATAGACTGCCGCTCATTGGCTGACAAAGTCAGCCAATCAGCGGCGGCATTAGCCTAGACCCCATTTTGCTAATGATAAATGCAATTGCTTAAAAACGGGTAAGTTTTTGTGAAAATTACCTTAGTATTTTCGACATTTAAATAACGGCCAAAGATAATGGCTATCTCAGTTCAAAACCAATACAAAGGTGAAACATTGCCTTTAATTAAAGGGATTAGGTCACCGTGCAATTTGTCTTGAAATTTGGCTATACGGGGTATTTCGAGCTGAAAAAAACGAATATGGCATTTGTTTGGACGATAGATGGATATCCGTCGAAAATGGGCATGTTTCTCTTTTCTCCTTCATGGCCATACAAAACTGTATGACAATTAAGACTCATGCATGGCTTGGATATGGAATATAGCTTGGATATGGAAACTATTGCACACAATAACGACGGACTTTAGGCATATATACGCAGGCTGCTTGTAACGTAAACAAACCGTTGTGAGGACCCGAAACAAGTTTCGGGCGCCCGAAACTTTCTGTCCTAAAAGGGGCCCACTAGTCCTGTGTCGAAATTACTTAGCGTAGCCAGGTCACCACCACAACCCGTTTCACCACAACCCGTGTTTCGATCAGCTCTACAATCTGCTCTCAGTTAAACAAAAACATGTTAAAGGTGAACGCTAACGAACCCTTTAAACCCTTTAAACGCTAACCTGACCTTTAAACGCTAACGATAGGGAAACATTTTTGCATTATTCTGATGATTGATGCTTTAACATAGATTACCTTCCATATCACTGACAAACATGTTCCTAAAGGCAGCTTAAAGCCCTTTCTTGAAGGCGAAGCGGGAAGCTAGTGGTTTTCTGCGAGTCGGTCTGAACAGAGTCCTGACTGGCCATTGTGTTGGGTGTGTCTGCCTTTTCGGACCGGCCAGTGGGTCTTCACAGCACGCGGTCTGGCCGGTGAGCAGAGTCCTGACTGGCCATTGTGTTGGGTGTGTCTGCCTTTTCGGACCGGCCAGTGGGTCTTCACAGCACGCGGTCTGGCCGGTGAGCCACCACTGACCGGTTTTCGGTGAGAACGTGGCTGGCGCGTCACGCCCGTTATCCGAGCTGTCACTTTCCTCTGTGGTCGGAGCGTCACGCGAGGAAGGAAAGGAGGTGTCCGCACCGCAGCAGACATTAAGAAAAGCAGATGACTGCCGAGTCCGCATACCGAGAGTAACACCTCCGGGTTCAGGACGGGCTCTTCAGGACACCAGAGGAAGCTGGGATGGGCTATGACTTAGCAGCGAGGCACGCGCAACGGTCACACCATGAATATCACATCAGTGTGTCTGGTTTAGGTTTGGACAATCAAATACAGTCGCATCCGTTCAGAAAATGATCATCAAAATGTAAACAACGTTTACAAACATGCAAGCAAAAGATCGTTTTGTGGGATAGTTATTCGTGTCCAAGTGTCCAAGTTAATGTTTGAGTCGATTTCGCCAGCCAATCAAAAGCATGCATATGAGATAACACCCAATATCCTATCTTAATCCCATCCAGGTCCGCAAAACACACAGATTATTGTAAACACGGGGCAGGGTTGTCATTCCTTCAGCATTACGCACCAAAGCTAACGCCACAGCACTGCCGATGTTTGCAAACCCGCAACAGAGCACCCACGTGCTTCTTTGCCACACCACAAACATCGCAATGCACTCTATAGTCTGTTTCTGGCTTCAGCAACATTGAGATTTGAGCCTGGCATTGTTGATTATGCTAATTACGTTACTCGAATGTTGCCGCTGTTGCAATGACATTCGCGTCTGGCTCGTATCGCATAAATGCATGGGGCAGTTAATCTGTAAACCTATCCGTTGTGCGGCTCGTGTCAGCGTTGTTTGCCAATGTGTCAAGATGGTATTTATTGCAATCGCCTAATGCAGCTGGGCCGGCCTAATGTTTGGATGATAATGAGGGAGCAAACGGTCTGGGGTTGTGGGCTGAATACCAGCGCGTACGTTTATCCATCCTCTGGCGTGAAATGTTAGTCAGTATGAGCAAACAATGACAGTCATGCTCTGAGTTATTCCAGATCTCGTAAAAAAAAACATTTACACATTTTTTATTTTTTTTGGTAGCCACTTTGGAGGAAAATTGGTCTATCAGCAGCTATTTATGTTGCTCTAGGAATTGACCTTAGATGACGTAATATGTAACTGTGCCTTTCAAACTTTTGCCATTACAGTTTCCATGTTTTGCAAATCCCTTTTTAAAAAACAACAGCTGTCGTAATTTATTTGCTCCACTTTTCTGCATATAGTTCCGACTATATATCACTCTAATGCAGCCAGCTGCTGCGACCCAGCCCCATGCTGACCAAAACAGGGACCCCTGAAGAGGTCCCTGTTTTGGTCAGCTGTCTATTGCAGTCCTCCCCTCTGTTATCCCCTCCCTCCCCCTCCCTCCCCCATCCCTCCCCATCCCTCCCCATCCCTCCCCCTCCCTCTCCCTCCCTCCCCATCCCTCCCCCTCCCTCCCCCTCCCTCCCCCTCCCTCCCCATCCCTCCCCATCCCTCCCCATCCCTCCCCATCCCTCCCCCTCCCTCCCCCTCCCTCCTCCTCCCCTCCCTCCCCCCCCCCCCCCCCCCACCCCGACCCAGCCATCAGCAGCAGCAGCGGCGGGTGCCAGTGATCACTATTTACCGGCGTCGGTGGTAACGGTTTACCGGCCGCCAGCCGGTCAGTCGTGACGTCATTACCATGGGAGACTCGCGGGTAATGGTACTGATTGGTCAGCCGGTCAGCCTGTTTGGCCAGCCGGTCAGCCTGCGTCATGAGTAGTGCGACTCCATTCTTGTTCGCACTGTTGGCGGTATATTTATGCATAATTATGACGAAGATTTATGAAGATTGTAACGCAGTCCGACAATGAATTCATGCAATGCATCACTTCAATGTAAAATTTCCATTAGTGAAAGCTTGATCATCCATTTTTTTAATACATAAATTTCATATTCGAAACATTCCAGCCATCACCGATCCGTATATTTTTATGAATATGTGTTTGACATCTTGCATACGATGAGTTAAAATGCGCACACGTTCGACCACCTTCCCTGAGGTCATCAGTCCGTGATGATGACCTCAGTCCCTGAGGTCATCAGTCCGTGATGATGACCTCAGTCCCTGAGGTCATCAGTCCGTGATGATGACCTCAGTCCCTGAGGTCATCAGTCCGTGATGATGACCTCAGTCCCTGAGGTCATCAGTCCGTGATGATGACCTCAGTCCCTGAGGTCATCAGTCCGTGATGATGACCTCAGTCCCTGAGGTCATCAGTCCGTGATGATGACCTCAGTCCCTGAGGTCATCAGTCCGTGATGATGACCTCAGTCCCTGAGGTCATCAGTCCGTGATGATGACCTCAGTCCCTGAGGTCATCAGTCCGTGATGATGACCTCAGTCCCTGAGGTCATCAGTCCGTGATGATGACCTCAGTCCCTGAGGTCATCAGTCCGTGATGATGACCTCAGTCCCTGAGGTCATCAGTCCGTGATGATGACCTCAGTCCCTGAGGTCATCAGTCCGTGATGATGACCTCAGTCCCTGAGGTCATCAGTCCGTGATGATGACCTCAGTCCCTGAGGTCATCAGTCCGTGATGATGACCTCAGTCCCTGAGGTCATCAGTCCGTGATGATGACCTCAGTCCCTGAGGTCATCAGTCCGTGATGATGACCTCAGTCCCTGAGGTCATCAGTCCGTGATGATGACCTCAGTCCCTGAGGTCATCAGTCCGTGATGATGACCTCAGTCCCTGAGGTCATCAGTCCGTGATGATGACTTCAGTCCCTGAGAGTCATAGTCCGTGATGATGACCTCAGTCCCTGAGGTCATCAGTCCGTGATGATGACCTCAGTCCCTGAGGTCATCAGTCCGTGATGATGACCTCAGTCCCTGAGGTCATCAGTCCGTGATGATGACCTCAGTCCCTGAGGTCATCAGTCCGTGATGATGACCTCAGTCCCTGAGGTCATCAGTCCGTGATGATGACCTCAGTCCCTGAGGTCATCAGTCCGTGATGATGACCTCAGTCCCTGAGGTCATCAGT
>JAXIVJ010004977.1:0-77880 GCA_036785665.1 Chirona hameri
GGGTATCGCACTTACAGACGTCGTTAGCATGTATTTGTCAGAGCGACAGCTCGGGTATCACACTTACAGACGTCGTATTGAAGGCGTCGTATTGCAGGCGTCGTATTGAAGGCGTCGTATTGCAGGCGTCGTATTGAATAAACGCGTCGTATTGAAGCGCGACCGCATTGAGTTGCTCAGCAACCCAGGCAATGTTGCTCTAGTTGGAAAAGGTAAAAATCTACTCTTGATTGTTGGACAATGACGGACCCACGTTCGAGGGGCTCTGCTGACGTTGAGTAGTTGCTACCTGCCAGTTCGCACAAGGTAATTCAACATTGAACGATAGTAGTTTTTGGATGATGATTTTGCTGTATGATCATCGACTACTTGGTCATGCGACGTCCAAACGCTACAAACCAAAGACACCAAAGACATATATACCATTGATAGATCTGTTATTCAGTTGAGGGTCAAGGCCAGGAACACTTTGCCCGAAGTGCTCGAGTACCTACCTCAACAATGCATACCAAAAGCACTCAGCCTGGCACTTAGTTGAGTATTTTTTATTATTTATTGATGCACGGTAAACGATGATAATGCCCACGGAATGTATTGATTTTATTAATGTTTTATTGATACTTCGATGTTGTATGTGCACTAAATGATGCCAGTGTCGTTAGCACGCCATATCCCAACTAAGGTGAACTCATAAACTTGTATTTTTGATCGCATTATTTTACGCTTGTTCGAATTCCGTTTTGTATTCGAATTCAGATTCTCATTGTATCCTAGAGCAGCTGCAGTGTATAGTTAGTTACTACTATAGGCGTGGCCACAACATTTTGACTGTGTGAGTGTGTGGGGGGGGAGGGCAGCCAGGTGTTTGCCATCATGGGCTAATGTTTAAATCCTGCTAATCTTGGGGCCGGAGCAATCATATGGGCCTGCCCCCAGCCCCCCTAAAACATGTTTCATGTTTCCAAACAATAACCCATACAACATGTGTCGCATGACTTTCGTAGAACTCTTGCCAAAAGTGACCTTTTGTGACCTGATCTTGACCTTGACCTTTGCTTACAATTTCACTTTTCCTAATGCGGGAGATGCTTTATATCTTTGAGAGTACTTTGTGCGATAATAGTATCAATCTAAGGCTTTGGATGGAAGTATGGCCCAAAACTAAAATACCTTAATTTTGACTTTTGACCTGGCCTGAGATGTGACCTTATTTTGGAAACATATCGTAAGCGTTAGATGCGGCTCATTGAGAGTTTTCGATTACGATCTTGCGCGTCTCGCTGCGGTTATTGGTTCGGAATATAACGGGGGGCAGAAACCGCCCCCCAGCGTGTTCGACCGAATACCCAAAGCGGGGCGCGGGTCAATTTGTCTTTTAAAATCAGAAAATGTGTCAAATTTTAGGCGAATTTGGGCGGTTTGGGGCATGTCAGCTTTGCCCCCCCCCCCTACTGGATCTGACACATTTCACATTTTTGTCTCAGGTCAATATTGAGGTCGCCAGAGGTCACCAAGGTCAGATTTGCATGTTTTGGGACTTCGCTCCAGAAACCCCAGATATCACGGAAGCTATGATAGCTAGGAACACACAAAAAAGCAATGGAAAGCTCTCGACAAATTCAACGGCCATTTAATCCTTCAATTTTAGCTCAGAATAATAGTTAAGGCTCCAGGGGCCATCAAAAGGCAAAAAGGCTATTTTTTTAGCAAAACAGTTTTCACAAATATCTTTTTACCTAATAAAGATAGAGCAATAATTTTGACTTCATCGTGCTTTCCTCGTCAAGGCGCTTTGCATCCTATGCATGATGACAAGGTTAAGTCAACTTAGAATGTTGACCTCAGGTCAAGGTCAAGTGGTGACCCACTAAGGTCATGTTGCACATTGGGAGACGTGCCTCAACGAGACAAACACATTGGTATCAGTTTCACTTATCTATCTTAATTTTGTCGCGAGTAATTGGCAAAACAAATGTTGGTGACCTCGGAAGACCTCATTCACTGTAGTTCACTGTAGTGAACACAATTTGCAACTGGAACTTCGAGAATGGCCTATGATAACACGATCCGGAAAGAATTGAGCTGATATAATTCGTATTCTCAGGATAGGAAGTATTTGAGTATTTCCCCATTTCCACATTGAATGGGGAGGTCACGAAATTGACCTGACCTTAGGTCACCGATATAAAAAAAACGAGATAAACGAATTGTAGGTACTATTGCCCTTCTGAAATCCTGTATGTACGAAATCGATCGGCCAAAACTGTGGCTGTGGTACGACCGGAAACATTTTTGAAGGTTGGGTCACGTGACCTGGCCTGGTGACCTGACCTAACATGACCCGAGGTAAAACAAAATGCACACTATGTGGGTAATTGATGTCCTAACAGCTGTACGAAAGACGGCGGATCTGCGCGCCGCCATTTTTTTGCCATCCTCGAAAAGCCTTAGGTGGGCGTCTAAACGCCCCCCCCCCCTCCCTCTCCCGGCACGGCACGGGTTAAAATAGGCATTGCGGGTGGTGATGGTAACTCTAGACCTAACTCCAATGAGTAGCCAACTCTCATGGTATCTCTAATGAGCCCTCTAATGTGGTTTATTCTACTGGAAAGTGCCGCCGGCGACCGCACCTGTTTGTCGGCGGCGACGGGCGCGTCGCTGCGCGCGCAGTCAGCCGAGCTGCGTCGCTCTCGATGCTGATCGATCGCCCAGCGGGTCGCAGCGGCGCTGGAGCGGGGTGCAGGGGCCGGGCCGGGACAGGGCCGGGGACGCGCTGGTGGCCGCTGCGGGGACGCACAGGAGCGACAGGAGAACAGCATGGAGCACGGCTACTCGTTCCACGGCGAGGAAACGGTGGGAGGAGGTCTACGAGGCCTGCTGGGTCAGGTCGGCGACCTGTTCAGCCACTTCAGCCGCCACCTGGCGCCGGCCTACCACCACGACCGCTGTGAGAGGTGAGACTGAACTATCGCCACGACCGCTGTGAGAGGTGAGACTGAACTACCGCCACGACCGCTGTGAGAGGTGAGCCAGGGACGTCACCCCGGGGGGGGGGGGGGGGGGGGGAGGGGGCTGGGGGGTCCGGCCCCCCAGGATCGCTCCGGCCTCGCTCCGGCCCCTCTCCAGATTAGCGGGATTTGAACATTAGCCCTTATGGGAGTGGGGGGACACCTGGCTGGCCCCTAAACACCTGGCTGCCCCCCTCCAAACTCAAAATTTGTGTGGCGATGCCCCTGGGTGAGACTGAACTGTACGACTACTGTGAGAGGTGAGCCTGAACTATATGACCACTGTGAGAGGTGAGACTGAACTATATGACCACTGTGAGAGGTGAGACTGAACTATATGACCACTGTGAGAGGTGAGACCGAACTATATGACCACTGTGAGAGGTGAGACTGAACTATATGACCACTGTGAGAGGTGAGACTGAACTATATGACCACTGTGAGAGGTGAGACTGAACTATATGACCACTGTGATAGGTGATACTGAACTGTACGACCACTGTGAGAGGTGAGACTGAACTATATGACCACTGTGAGAGGTGAGACTGAACTATATGACCACTGTGATAGGTGAGACTGAACTGTACGACCACTGTGAGAGGTGAGACTGGACTATATGACAACTGTGAGAGGTGAGACTGAACTATATGACCACTGTGATAGGTGAGACTGAACTGTACGACCACTGTGAGAGGTGATACTGAACTATATGACCACTGTGATAGGTGATACTGAACTGTACGACCACCTGTGAGAGGTGAGACTGAACTGTACGACCACTGTGAGAGGTGAGACTGAACTATATGACCACTGTGATAGGTGAGACTGAACTGTACGACCACTGTGAGAGGTGAGACTGAACTGTATGACCACTGTGAGAGGTGATACTGAACTGTACGACCAATGTGAGAGGTGAGACTGAACTATATGACCACTGTGATAGGTGAGACTGAACTGTACGACCACTGTGAGAGGTGAGACTGAACTGTACGACCACTGTGAGAGGTGAGACTGAACTGTACGACCACTGTGAGAGGTGAGACTGAACTATATGACCACTGTGAGAGGTGAGACTGAACTATATGACCACTGTGAGAGGTGATACTGAACTACATGACCACTGTGAGAGGTAAGACTGAACTATATGACCACTGTGAGAGGTGAGACTGAACTATATGACCACTGTGAAAGGTGAGACTGAACTGTACGACCACTGTGTGAGGTGAGACTGAACTATATGACCACTGTGAGAGGTGAGACTGAACTATATGACCACTGTGAGAGGTGAGACTGAACAGTACGACCACTGTGAGAGGTGAAACTGAACTATATGACCACTGTGATAGGTGAGACTGAACTATATGACCACTGTGAGAGGTGAGACTGAACTTCATGATCACTGTGAGAGGTGAGATTGAACTATATGACCACTGTGAGAGGTGAGACTAAACTATATGACCACTGTGAGAGGTGAGACTGAACTATATGACCATTGTGATAGGTGAGACTGAACTATATGACCACTGTGAGAGGTGAGACTGAACTATATGACCACTGCGAGAGGTGAGACTGAACTTTATGACCACTGTGAGAGGTGAGACTGAACTATATGACCACTGTGATAGGTGAGACTGAACTATATGACCACTGTGAGAGGTGATACTGAAATATATGACCACTATGAGAGGTGAGACTGAACTATATGACCACTGTGAGAGGTGAGACTGAACTGTACGACCACTGTGAGAGGTGAGACTGAACTATATGACCACTGTGAGAGGTGAGACCGGCCGTTGTTGTTCCCACCACGACCGTTGTGGGAAACACCAAATGACCGTTACTAGGGTATCAGTCGGTCTCCGGTCTCAGGGGCGTCTCCACGGGGGGGGGGGCATGATCGCTCCGGCTGGAGTCCGGCCCAGCAGATTTGCAGGAGTTTAACATTAGCCCTATGGGGTTTCCCCCAAACCCCTGCCTGCTTTTTTTCCCCGGGCCGGCCTATAGCCATTTCCCGGGAGGGGGAAAATTACTTCTGGCAATTTGCCAGGAAAAAGAATTACGTTAACCGGTTTATGTGAACCCGGAGCAAGCTAGGGAGTAGGGCGTCTATTTTACGTTAGTTTATTGTTCAAGAAAGTATAATATCTATCTTACGTTAAGTATTTCATTCAAGGTCAAAATTAAATCAAACACAAGACACATACATACACATTTTATTCCATACACACACAGACACACACACACACACATTTGAACATTCACTTGTGCAAGATGTCAGTGTTGGTGGAGCCGAGGCGCCATCATTGCGGCAACGGGAGGCTGTTGCCAGTCCCCTGGCTCCGGCGCCCCGGCGAGATCTGGTTGTGGGGTGTATTTGCTGGGAGAAAACTTATAACTTATACAAAAAAACAGCGTCTATCGCAATGGGGGAAAATCTGCGCAGAAAGCCAAAATTGCGCTAGGCAAAAAAAAACTGTTATATTTGATTAAATAATCGTGTTTGGTAAAGGAAATCAAATAGGAGACCAATCAATTCTGGATAACTATCACCCAACAGCGTTTGTAAGTTTAATGTAATGCGATTCCGTTGCGTGTATTCAATTATTTTCCGGCGTTTGGCGTTGTGCACTGGGCAAGTAATCAGTAAATGTTTTATAGTGTAGCGTGAATAACCTGGGCAGTGTTGGCAATTTGGCGGCGGAAGGTTTTCCATAATATAATAATGAGTAAATTTCGTATGACCGAGGCGGAGGCGTGCTAGTATTATTTCTTTTTCTCGACAATTCTAATGACTGGAAATAAAATGTTGGATTTTTGGTTTGATTGGATGTAGGTGGAAATGCGGAGCAGCGTCCCACTCACGCTGGCGCAATATGCTAAGTTGTGAATTTATATCATTTAAAACATCTGATATTGGGCTTGGTAAATGATTTTCTGATGGCAACTCCAGACTTAATTTTGCCAGTCTATCGGCTTCTTCGTTTCCCGGGATACCGGCGTGTCCCGGGATCCATAGGAATTTTATGCTGTTGTTTGTGTTGCTTAAATACTTGATCAGCTGTCTAATTTTGAATACTATAGGGTTTATAATGTCTCTAATTGATGAAATGGCAGATATCGAGGCTGACGAGTCTGTGCAAATGATCACTTCTTTCAGTTTTTCCTTTCTAATATATATTAATGCTAACAAAATCGATGATAATTGCGCTGTATATATGCTATTTATGTCTGGAAGTCGGAAGTTATTTTTTGATGTGTTGGAAGCTGCCCCTCCCCACACGCACGCACGCACGCACGCACGCACGCACACGCACAGACGCACACACACACACAAACACACACACACACACACACACACACACACACACACACACACACACACACACACACACACACACACACACACACACACACACACACACACACACACACACACACACACACACACACACACACACACACACACACACACACACACACACACACACACACACACACACACACACACACACACACACACACACACACACACACACACACACACACACACACACACACACACACACACACACACACACACACACACACACACACACACACACACACACACACACACACACACACACACACACACACACACACACACACACACACACACACACACACACACACACACACACACACACACACACACACACACACACACACACACACACACACACACACACACACACACACACACACACACACACACACACACACACACACACACACACACACACACACACACACACACACACACACACACACACACACACACACACACACACACACACACACACACACACACACACACACACACACACACACACACACACACACACACACACACACACACACACACACACACAATTCAGTGGCGACGCCACTGGTCGGTCTAAAGGTTAGTATCGAATTCTTGTTCATCTTTAGCAAAAAGTGAGTACCGTTGAGCGATGCACTTGTTACTCGTTGAGCGATGCACTTGTTACTCGTTGAGCGATGCACTTGTTACTCGTTGAGCGATGCACTTGTTACTCGTTGAGCGATGCACTTGTTACTCGTTGAGCGATGCACTTGTTACTCGTTGAGCGATGCACTTGTTACTCGTTGAGCGATGCACTTGTTACTCGTTGAGCGATGCACTTGTTACTCGTTGAGCGATGCACTTGTTACTCGTTGAGCGATGCACTTGTTAGTGTCACGACATAGCGTGACACTTGTTAGTGTCACGCTATGTCTAAAGAGCCTGCACGATCGTGCACCGCATGTCTTGCCATAAATGTAAATTCTATAGTCATATACATACATATGATAGCACCATTGGTCCGATCTGTTTTCAGATCTCTGCAGATGCGGCTATACTCTATGCACAAGAGAGAGTTCGTGCTCCTCTTCGTGGGATTCTTCCTGTCGTTTTTCGTCATCATCCTCATTGGCCTGGCAGGTAAGGATGAAGTGAAGAAGAGAATGTGTGTTCTTGATACACTCTTGCTGCAATGAAGCTGCGTACCTACCTATGACGTATCTGTGATGTCTAGTGCTCTCAACCTGTTCCACCGCTCCCGGATATTATAAACCTGACTCGGCCGTCCAGTTCTACCGACTTCCCCTGCTCCTGGTCTCGAGATCCTCCGACCACACTCTGTCTTCCCCAGCGCTCGTCCCGCTAAACTCTGTCCTCGTCCAGCGCTCGTCCCGCTAAACTCTGTTCTCGTCCAGCGCTCGTCCCACTAAACTCTGTCCTCCCCCAGCGATCGTCCCGCTAAACTCTGTCCTCCCAGCACTCGTACCGATAAACTCTGTCCTCCCCCAGCGCTCGTCCCGCTAAACTCTGTCCTCCCCTAGCGCTCGACCCGCTAAACTCTGTCCTCCGCAGCGCTCGTCCCGCTAAACTCTGTCCTCCCCCAGCGCTCGTCCCGCTAAACTCTGTCCTCCCCAGCGCTCGTCCCGCTAAACTCTGTCCTCCCCCAGCGTTCGTTCCGCTAAACTCTGTCCTCCCCAGCGCTCGTCCCGCTAAACTCTGTCCTCTCCCAGCGCTCGTCCCGCTAAACTCTGTCCTCCCCAGCGCTCATTCCGCTAAACTCTGTCCTCCCCAGCGCTCGTCCCGCTAAACTCTGTCCTCCCCCAGCGCTCGTCCCGCTAAACTCTGTCCTCCCCAGCGATCGTCCCGCTAAACTCTGTCCTCCCAGCGCTCGTCCCGATAAACTCTGTCCTCCCCCAGCGCTCGTCCCGCTAAACTCTGTCCTCCCCAGCGCTCGTGCCGCTAAACTCTGTCCTCCCCAGCACTCGTCCCGCTAAACTCTGTTCTCGTCCGGCGCTCGGATCCCGCTAAACTCTGTCCTCCCCAGCGCTCGTCCCGCTAAACTCTGTCCTCCCAGCGCTCGTCCCGATAAACTCTGTCCTCCCCCAGCGCTCGTCCCGCTAAACTCTGTCCTCCCCAGCGCTCGTCCCGCTAAACTCTGTTCTCGTCCGGCGCTCGGATCCCGCTAAACTCTGTTCTCCCCAGCGCTCGTCCCGCTAAACTCTGTCCTCCCAGCGCTCGTCCCGATAAACTCTGTCCTCCCCCAGCGCTCGGATCCCGCTAAACTCTGTCCTCCCCAGCGCTCGTCCCGCTAAACTCTGTCCTCCCAGCGCTCGTCCCGATAAACTCTGTCCTCCCCCAGCGCTCGTCCCGCTAAACTCTGTCCTCCCCAGCGCTCGTCCCGCTAAACTCTGTTCTCGTCCGGCGCTCGGATCCCGCTAAACTCTGTTCTCGTCCGGCGCTCGGATCCCGCCGTTCCCCGCCACCCTGGGACCTGGGCTGATGTTATGTGTTCTGCCCCACCGCTGTCACCAGGACCGGCCGGCCTGGTGACCACTACGATGAAGGCCTCGGAGCTGAACACGCATACGACCGGCTTCAGCATGGCCACGGGGCCGTACGTCATCAAGTCGCCGGGCGTCACCTCCTACGCCCAGCAGCTCTGGCTCAGCGCTACCGTGCTCGTCGGCGACGGTACAGGTGGGTTGGGCGAGGGCCTCGACAAATCAGCCCATCTACCGGGAGCAGATCGCCTGCTCACTGTCACTTTTAACAGATACAGGAAAATGACGGGGGATAGGAAATAAGAAATACACAGTGGCCTTCCCTTTCTCCGTAAAGGTGAACTAAAAGGCTAAAGGGTAAACGCTTCCGCTTTTCGCAGCCGGCTCTGCTGAAGGAAGACAAACCGTTGCATTAGTTGTCTGGATTCCAGTTTGACTCGAGACAAATGACTTTGTTGGGAGTTCGGACCACGAAACAGATGGTCGCGGCTTCGAGCGGCATTGTTTCTGTGCCCCAGACGACGAAACCTTCGACAAGCGGTTCACGATTGCTGTCGATGTCGAGGGCCTGTCTGAAGGTCAGGAGAAGCTGCAGGTGTTCAAGGAGAACCAGCTCTTTAATAGGTACGGCACGCTAAACACGGTAGTGATATGGTTGAATATATGATATGGATACAGTGATATGAATATAGTGATATGGCTACGACCAACAGAGGTCACAAATTCTGCTTGATTAAAGACCGTTTGTCATAGCTACCGGTATCAATTAACCATATCGGTAGTTATTGTCCGAAAGTCACCGTTACTGTCTGTAAAGGGTGGTTCTAACCGCCACTGAGAGCAGGATCGAATGCTGTCCTGTTGACCGCGCTGGTAACCGATGTGACCCGTGACCCGACAGGAGCCGCCATCTGCACTGCCGGGAGTCCAGCTGCACACCGGTCACCCTGCTGCACCTGACCTACCTGAGCTTCACCAACTACCTGATGGTGCTGCGCTTCCACGGCCTGGAGGACATCGACCGGAGATACACCGTCAGCGACGTCCTGTTCGAGGTGAGAGGACGGGAGCAGTGGAGAGAGAGATGAGGAGGACGGGACAGAGGAGGGGGACCGGAGATGCACCATCAGCGACCTCCTGTTCGAGGTGAGAGGATGCCATGATGCCATGATGCCATGATGCGCCAGTGTACTAATCGTTCGTTCCTTTTCGTTTTTATTTTTAACATAGTTGTTGAGATATCAGCAACTAGCAATTATTCTGCAATTATTCTGCATATATGCAGAATAATCAATAACAAATGGACATAACAAACGACATTGATCTAAATGTCAACGCCAATGTTTTTGTCAATGTAATGCCTGTGTAAATGTCAATTTGTTTGGACTTCACTGACTGGGTGAGAGGCAGTGATTAATTTGTACCAGTCGCGTTGTCGCTTGTTCATTGTTGACAGCGTCTGGTTTATTCAGTTTCAGCGTTTCGAGGCAAGCTTCACACAGCTGCAGCTCTGGTTCCGGTTCATATTTTTGATCGTCTCGTTCTCTGCCACGGTAAGAAGGATGACACTGGCGATGACAACGAGCCGCGGGCGTGGCTGCTTGCTTCTTGCAGCATTCATGGGAACAAAACAAGATGCTGCTGTTCGCATTTCTGTACAGATGCAGCATACGTTTTCATAAATATCAATTGATTAACCATAGATTAAAGAAAGTCTCAATAGTGTGCGTCAAATATAAATCAACATAAATCACACATTTCGGCAAACAGAGCTGTTTGCCGAAATGCTCTGCTGAGGTTCTGACTGTACTTCTTCATAAAAAGAAAACGACCATGACCGCTGTTGAATGACTGTCGGCTCCTGTGTGTGTTGCAGTGTTGGTTCGGCTTCTCTCTTCGCCGGTCTCCGGCCCAGGACTGGTCCTTGGAGCAGCGGTGGACGGCCGTCCTGCTGCCGCTTTTGGTGGCACATAACAGTTCGTAGACTCGAGCAGAATCCGGTCACAGAGATGGCACACAGAGAATGCATGCCCAATCTCGGGTTCACAGGGAACGCATAACCAGCCCCTGGCGCAAACAGTAAACATAACCAGTAGACCGATTCATTTTGCATTTTTTTCTCGAAAAGTTAAAGGGAATAGTTCACCTTTTCATGGGTTTTGGACTGAGATAGCAGATTTGTAGAGCAGATCTAAAAATGGGTTGTGGTGAAAAAATTACTTCCCTACGTTAAGTAATTTCGACACAGGACTAGTGGGCGCGGTTTCATGTCCGCTGTTCCGGGCCACGATCGGGACATGAACGCTCGCCGCCGGAGGCAGGTACACTCTTTGGCACGTAGTCTCTCATCACGACGCCTCGTTAATATCCACTCAGCCGCCCGGACGGCGCGGTGGCCCCTTGTCAGATACTGTACTTGGCGTCAGACGGAGCGGGGCGGAGCCAGAACGCCAGCTGTCATCGTACGATTTATCGTGAAATACAAAGAGAAAGTTACTTCTTTCTCCACATATATCAATCAGTTGTCCAAACCAAAGTCATATTCGTAGTTTTGAGCTCAAGATGCACCGTATGGTTGAATTTCAAGACAACTTTCAAGGTGACCTATTCCCTTTAACCCTCGCCCTACGGGAGCTTTTTTCACCTTCGCCCTACGGTGGGTGGTCCTAAAAAGACCCCCTGTTAACTTCCAAACCATGCAACATAGAGCAACGCGGTAAGAACCAACATGTTGCCTGTCATTTGTGGAATCTAACGGTATGCATTTTGTAGGTTTCGGGTCAACGAGTGACCTTCCAGGTCAAGTGAATGAATTCGATCGACCACGTCCAGAACAGCGATTTTGCTCTGTCAGAAAACCTCAAAATTATAAATTGATAAATGTAAATAAAAAGGCATGTTCCTAGACCAGTTTTGTCTCAGAAATACAGAAAAGGTAATTATTTATTCGTATCTGGTAAAAAAAGTCCCAAAAAGTTATTAAAAAATGACGTCATGAATTTCTTACCCTTAGGGAGCCATAACTCAGTCAAAAATAGAGATATTTCTTTGAAATTTGGTTTGAGTATTGTTCATACTCAGTTATCTCACATATATTCCGTTTTTTTAACATCTTTGAAATTTTTATTTTGTGGTGATTTCCCCCCCAAAAAAAAAGTTTTTGCTCATTTTGGGGATCAAAAACCCAGAATTTCGAAAATCCGAGATTGCCATTTTTAAGAAAATGACATTTTGTATCCTTTCTGAATTGTATTTGCAATTTGCTAAAGCAAATTGCAAATACAATTAAGAAAGGATACAAAATGTCATTTTCTTTAAAATGGCAATCTCGGATTTTCGAAATTCTGGGTTTTTGATCCCCAAAATGAGCAAAAACTTTTTTTGGGGGGGGGGAAATCACCACAAAATAAAAATAAAAAACTCTGTTTTCTACGATTTTTCAAACATTTTTCATTTTTCCACCAACATGACGTCATCAAAACATCAGTATTTCCCAAATTTCTCAACCAATTTCAATGAAATTTTTAAAGAATACGTATAATTGTTGTATACTTAGCTACTAACATTTCAGCAAGATGCGCCGCATGTCTAAAAAGTTATGCAAGAAAAACCTCAGGGGGTCGTTTTAGGACCCCCCCCTCGTAGGGCGAGGGTTAAGGAGCTCACACAGTTGGTGGTGCCATTGGGTGTAAAAATGAGATTCCCAAAGCGGTAGAGCTCCATCTTGTAAATCCGGGTGGCGCATTTGGGTTAAAGTTTTGATCAAAACTGTTTTCGGCGTTGAAGTCTCCGTACGCTCAACATGGGTGAGTAGGCCACTAACACCACAAAGTTAGCAATACGCAGGGGATTCTTTGACGGCGGCTGCAAGCCACGAACATCGGTAAATGTTCACGATTGTGTAATATTTCATGGAAATAGATGCGTTCGATCATATTAAGGCGAAACCAGCCCTCCCTGAATGGTCCTTCAAACTGCACACCAATGAACAATGTGTATTGTGTACATTTGCATATCGGAGCCGTACAATTCACCTCGTAACATCACTTCTCGCATACATACATCAGTCTGGCTAGTTATATATTTATTGCGATGATCAATGACACGGTGTCATCAAAATATATAGTTGCCTACCTTTTCTCTAATTTGAGGGCAACGGTGACATACGTCAACCAGGTAATTATTTTACTGAGGGAATGAGTGATGATCCCAGACTGTGCAAAAATCGGACTGGGTCACGCCCGAATCGTAGCTGTCCGCTGACGCCGGGTACCTCAGTCAGCGCATAGCACCGTGCCGTATCGAGAGTCATCGAGTGGATAAATGTACTGGGACACCGCAACTGCCGAAGCAAACGGACACCGACTCTCGTCGGATCGCCGCCCGCCGGTCGTAGCGCCGCTGGATGTTCTGCGTTGGTGTCAGTTCTCATCAGGGCACAGAGGCGACGCGTGTGCGAATCTGTAAGTGCGACTGGCATTGCGTGGTGTGCACATTGGACAATGCGGACGTGATCATCAGCGAGATATGAAGATCTCCCAGAACCTGGACCAGTCGCTCAGTTTTCGTGCCGTTTGAAGCATCTTCAAGCAGTTTGCCGTCCCAATGCAGTGCAGCATGCGCAGGTTTCTCCGACGGAAACTCTTGTTTCACTTCCTTTGCAATGACTGCTCGTTTCTTTTTTCTCGATCGCTGTGATGTGGATGCAGAAACTGCAAAATCGTCAAGATTTGCTCCACCGGCCTTCAGGACGGCAGACGTCATCCCAGCAGCGGCAGAGTGGCTCATCTTCAAACGTTCTACCATGGCGCTCACAGCAGTGGATTCCAGCACGTTTCGAGGCATGTCAACTTGCACTGTTTTGGATGGCCTTTGTCTGGGCGTGTACTCATCTTCTTGCGTACTTGAAGACTGGCTTGACTCTGAGTCTGCATCTTTTTCCATTGCTGTTTCATCAGTGAGTTTTCTCGCCTTTCTTTTAATCGAATGGGCGGCTCCTTTTCCTGAAGCAGCTCTCTTTCGGCCAGTTTTGCCTACCATCTCTCTCTTCTTACGAACGTACTGGGCATCCTCATTCCTCAGGGTCCATATACATATCTCTGCGCCTCTTCTGGTCCTGCAGAAACAAAGCATCCTCCGTCTTTGCACCGTCGGATCGGGCTACAATCACGGCGGATCAGGTCTTCAGCATTTTCTCGGGCCATGTCGAACAGGGTGTCAAGCTTTTGCACGAACTTTGCTGTTTGAGCTCAGCCAGCTTTGACAGTCTTGTTTTATCCTTTTTATGCTTCTTGTATTCCTTGTCCAATCGCTTTATTCGGTTTATGACATAATATTTGCGACGACAGGGAATCGCTCCCCTCTCCCACAGTTTCAACACATCCTCGGCGGTGGTGCCAGCGGGGGACACAGAGGTCGATGCTGGTATCCTTTGGCCACCTTTATCGTTCAGCTTGCGGTTCCCATATAGGTTTTGCAATACCTGTCGCTTTGTTGGGAGCTGCCGAGTCCGGAGCTCCTTAATCCTTTCACCGATGAGCCTGAGCTTTGTTCCTGCTCTGGTGGAAGCACGGCTGGATTTCTTGGATGGTCCAGGTTCTGGGAGATCTTCATATCTCGCTGATGATCACGTCCGCATTGTCCAATGTGCACACTACGCAATGCCAGTCGCACTCACAGATTGGCACACGCGTCGCCTCCGTGCCCTGATGAGAACTGACACCAACGCAGAACATCCAGCGGCGCTACGACCGGCGGGCGGCGATCCGACGAGAGTCGGTGTCCGTTTGCTTCGGCAGTTGCGGTGTCCCAGTACATTTATCCACTCGATGACTCTCGATACGGCACGGTGCTATGCGCTGACTGAGGTACCCGGCGTCAGCGGACAGCTACGATTCGGACGTGACCCAGTCCGATTTTTGCACAGTCTGGGATCATCACTCATTCCCTCAGTAAAATAATTACCTGGTTGACGTATATCACCGTTGCCTCAAATTAGAAAAATGGTAGGCACCTATATATTTTGATGACACCGTGGCATTGATCATCGCAATAAATATATAACTAGCCAGACTGATGTATGTATGCGAGAAGTGATGTTACGAGGTGAATTGTACGGCTCCGATATGCATTACACATTGTTCATTGGTGCGCAGTTTGAAGGACCATTCAGGGAGGGCTGGTTTCACCTTAATATGATCGAACGCATCTATTTCCATGAAATATTACACAATCGTGCACATTTACCGATGTTCGTGGCTTGCAGCCGCCGTCAAAAAATTGCCTGCGTTTTGCTAACTTTTTGGTGTTATTGGCCTACTCACCCATGTGGAGCGTACGGAGACTTCAACGCCGAAAACAGTCTTTTATCAAAACTTTAACCTAAATGCGCTACCCGGATTCACAAGATGGAGATCTACCGCTTTGGGAATCTCATTTTTACACCCCTGTGTGAGCTCCTTAACTTTTCGAAGGAAAACATGCACAATGAATCGGTCTAAATTAACCAGTCTCCCCAATACAGCATTGCAGTGCTGCAAAATGCAACTGTAATCGTTTCGTCTCGGCGGTAACATAGAAGCAAGGCGACGTATAGGTGCAATGCTTCTGCCTCACAAATTGCATGTGTACGCACGTTCACGTGCGTGTGCATGTGTGCGTGCGTGCGAGTGCGTGAGTGTGCGTGTTGCAGTCGATTTTTCAAAACGGTTGGGTGGGGGGGGGGGGGGGGGGGGCGAACACACTGGCAGATCCAACCTCTCTCCGTGGGGGCATCTTTTTTGGCTAAAGGTACCCCCATTTTTTACTCTGCGAATTTGGGTTGGTCACCTTGTTTTCGTATTAGAGCTTAAGCAGTTCACTTTTAAGTTTTTTTTCAGGTTTTTTTTTTGGGGGGTTAAAAACACAAACTTTCGGGAATCCGAGATGGCTATTTTGAATATAATGTCATTTCCGTTCTTTTAACGTTTTTTGTGTGCAATTTGCTCAAAACTCTATTTTCTATGATTGTTCAAACATTTATCATTTTTCCACCAAAAATGGCATGACATGACGTTAACGTCATTATCTCCCAAAAAACTACATCAATTGCATTGGAATTTCGCGAGAAGACGTAGAATCGATGCAGCATAAGGTACTGAACGTTTGACGTTGATATCTATCATAGCTTTCAAGTAATTGAGAAAATCCTGGAGGGGGCAGATTCTGCCCCCCCCCCCACCACCATCGGGGCGCGAATTAAGTGTCAGCGGGGCTGCTTGAATTGCATCAGGTGCGCTGTTTTGTCTATCATTGAAAGAAAGGGATACATACAAACTTCAAAATCAATCACTTGAGAGAAAAACACTTCCGTTTTGATGAAGTTTTCTCCTAAGATCATTTTTTTCCACTTTCAGTGCAGGGAACGCGCGGGGCACACTTGTATTGAATCCCCTCCCAGATTCCTGTGGGGGGAGAATTTGCCCCTCATGCCCCCCCCCCCGCCCCTGGATCAGCCAGCGCCAGCAATTACCGCCAAGGAGAGCCTCTGCGAGACACTTAACGGAATTCATTTTCCCATTTTCCAAATTTGTATAAGCAATTGCGAAAGTTGTGTCATGCCGCGAAGCGGCACGCAATTTTCCGTTTTTTTTTACTGTGGATAGCTGGATTTTGACAGCTGCAAAGACAATTTTTACGATTTTACGATAAATTGGGAACGTGCATGGGGGGGGGGGGCATACTTGTATTAAATGCCCCCCCCCAGAATCCTGTAGGGGGTCATTTGCCCCTGACGCCCCCCCCCTCCCCTGTATCCGCCAGTGGCCAAACAGGGACGGATCCAAGGGGAGCCTATCAGCGCCATGGCTTTACCGAAACCACCAAAATCGGCTGAAAATGCACGCATTTTAAAGAAATTCTAGACAACTTGTACAAAGGACAGTATTTGTAATCAATTCATAATACAAAAACAGACGAAATCTCATGCGTTTTGGAATTCTGTCGGACGGCCACTCAAACCAACGTTTTGGGGCCGGTCTGCATCTGCCAGAAGGCCCGAGACCTTACTTGAAACCCTCACTTAGTAAAACGGCAATGTTAACCTGCCATTGACTGGAGGGGGGGGGGGGGGGGGAGCAAATATCTTCCCCTGACGAATTTTCGCAATAGCTCAAAAACCAACAGCGATATCAACGTGAAACTTTGGGTTCTCCTACACCAAATGTACGTCTTCCGTGTATAAATGAAGAAATTTTGTCGAAAAAAATAGAGATATAATGAATTTAGTGACGTCACTACACACGAGTTTGGCGAATACAAAATCAGCTAAACTTTAAGAGATCATACAAAGTCTATATTTTGAGCAAAATGCAATAAACAAAAACGGGTGAAAATAGCAAATGGCAAGGGCTACAAAATATATTCTCGGATTTGTGAAAACTTTGGTTTTTGACCCCTAAAAAATAATTTAAAAGAAATCAATAAAAAAACATTTCTTCGGAAAAATGCCCTAAAAATCAAACATTGCAAATATGTTACAAATTCACCGGATTTCGCATCTTTATACCTGAAGAGGGGATTTAAAACAAACTTGCTTAGTAAAAGCTGCGTAGACTTTGTTTTCAAATAGGAAACGTGTCAATTTGTTACCCATTTCAGGCGGTTTGGGAGACTTGGCCGCTATGCCCCCTCTTTGATCCGCCAGCGGCCAAAAACATGGGGGGCCGAGCGGGTACCATTGGGGGGGGGGGGGGGGGGCGAACTCAACATTGGGGGGGGGGGCCGAGGACCACCCCAAAAGTATATAAATCGACACCTATGTTTGCGTGGGTGTATTCGATAGTGACACGGTGTCGTGTCGTGTCGGCCGGCAGATCCGCTGTTCCCGCTGATGTTTCTGTGCGACTCGATCACTCCCCGCGTCCTGGACTCGGTGATGCAGCTCACCATGTGCTGTGCCCTGCTGCTCTGCTGGATCTGCGTCCTGCACGGCCTCAGACAGGTCAGTCACCATGTGCTGCGCCCTGCTGCTCTGCGGGAACTGCGTCCTGCACGGCCTCAGACAGGTCAGTCGGGTCACCAGGTCCCCATCTCAGATCTCAGACAGGTCAGTTGGCTTGCGATCAGTCTATTCGATAGCTGTTACGACATGTCCTGGCCGTTGCATTACGGATAAATTAGTATTGTTTTCGAACCCAGTTTGATTAGTCTTGTTCGACATGCACATACGAGAAGTCTCGTATCTTTAACGTTTGCTTTGCTCAGCATATTACGGTAACTTAATAACTTCAGTGACCAGTCATGCAGTAACAGTTTATCTTGTCCTGCAGTTGTGCGGCTGTGTAAAATAAGTTGTGCGGGTAAAGTCGTTCTGCCACATCTTGAGATGTTGTAATGGAAAAGGCTTGCGACATTTATTTGTGGAATGTCCGGAACTAATTGCTGACTTTCTCATCCCACATGACAAGGACCGAAGATGTTGTGAAGCTGTCACAAGCGTAAATTAATTAAATAAATTAATCATAACTGACTTTCATTTATATTCCTGCAGTCATGCAATCTAACTTTTACGACCTCACGTTATAAAGCTCGCCATCTGCGGCCCAGGGCTTCATCCTGGTCATAAACCATGCTGCCCAGGGCTTCATCCTGGTCATAAACCATGCTGCCCAGGGCTTCATCCTGGTCATAAACCATGCGGCCCAGGGCTTCATCCTGGTCATAAACCATGCTGCCCAGGGATTCATCCTGGTCATAAACCATGCAGCCCAGGGATTCATCCTGGTCATAAACCATGCGTCCCAGGGCTTCATCCTCGGCATAAACCATGCTCCCCAGGGCTTCATCCTGGTCATAAACCATGCTGCCCAGGGCTTCATCCTGGTCATAAACCATGCTGCCCAGGGCTTCATCCTGATCATAAACCATGCTGCCCAGGGCTTCATCCTGGTCATAAACCATGCTGCCCAGGGCTTCATCCGGGTCATAAACCATGCTACCCAGGGTTTCATCCTGGTCATAAACCATGCTGCCCAGGGTTTCATCCTGGTCATAAACCATGCTGCCCAGGGCTTCATCCTGGTCATAAACCATGCTGCCCAGGGCTTCATCCTGGTCATACACCATGCTGCCCAGGGCTTCATCCTGGTCATAAACCATGTTGTCCAGGGTTTCATCCTGGTCATAAACCATGCTGCCCAGGGTTGCATCCTGGTCATAAACCATGCTGCACAGGGCTTCAGCCTGGTCATAAACCATGCTGCCCAGGGCTTCATCCTGGTCATAAACCATGCTGCCCAGGGCTTCAGCCTGGTCATAAACCATGCTGCCCAGGGCTTCAGCCTGGTCATAAACCATGCTGCCCAGGGCTTCATCCTGGTCATAAACCATGCTGCCCAGGGCTTCATCCTGGTCATAAACCATGCTGCCCAGGGCTTCATCCTGGTCATAAACCATGCTGCCCAGGGCTTCAGCCTGGTCATAAACCATGCTGCACAGGACTTCAGCGTGGTCATAAACAATGCTGCCCAGGGCTTCATCCTGGTCATAAACCATGCTGCCCAGGGTTTCATCCTGGTCATAAACCATGCTGCTCAGGGTTTCTTCCTGGTCATAAACCATGCTGCTCAGGGTTTCATCCTGGTCATAAACCATGCTGCCCAGGGCTTCATCCTGGTCATAAACCATGCTGCCCACGGCTTCATCCTGGTCATAAACCATGCTTCCCAGGGCTTCAGCCTGGTCATAAACAATGCTGCCCAGGGATTCATCCTGGTCATAAACCATGCAGCCCAGGGCTTCATCCTGGGCATAAACCATGCTTCCCAGGGCTTCATCCTGGTCATAAACCATGCTGCCCAGGGCTTCATCCTAGTCATAAACCATGCTGCCCAGGGCTTCATCCTAGACATAAACCATGCTGCCCAGAGCTTCATCCTGGTCATAAACCATGCTACCCAGGGCTTCATCCTGGTCATTAACCATGCTGCCCATGGTTTCATACTGGTCGTAAACCATTCTGCCCAGAGCTTCATCCTGGTCATAAACCATGCTGCCCAGGGTTTCATCCTGGTCATTAACCATGCTGCCCATGGTTTCATACTGGTCGTAAACCATTCTGCCCAGGGCTTCAGCCTGGTCATAAACCATGCTGCCCAGGGCTTCATCCTGGTCATAAACCATGAGTCTTGTAGCGCTCAATCGCAAAACTGTTTGGCTTGGCATGTGTCGATCGTTTCCTAACGCTGACTCTGTGTTGGTATCGGTGGCTGGCTGACCCTGACTCTGTGTTGGTACCGGTGGCTGTCTGACCCTGACTCTGTGTTGGTATCGGTGGCTGTCTGACCCTGACTCTGTGTTGATACCGGTGGCTGTCTGACCCTGACTCTGTGTTGGTACCGGTGGCTGTCTGACCCTGACTCTGTGTTGGTATCGGTGGCTGTCTGACCCTGACTCTGTGTTGGTATCGGTGGCTGTCTGACCCTGACTCTGTGTTGGTATCGGTGGTTGTCTGACCCTGACTCTGTGTTGGTATCGGTGGCTGTCTGACCCTTTCTCTGTGTTGGTATCGGTGGCTGTCTGACCCTGACTCTGTGTTGGTATCGGTGGCTGTCTGACCCTGACTCTGTGTTGGTATCGGTGGCTGTCTGACGCTGTGTTGGTACCGGTGGCTGTCTGACCCTGACTCTGGGTTGATATCGGTGGCTGTCTGACCCTGACTCTTTGTTGGTATCGGTGGCTGTCTGACCCTGACTCTGTGTTGGTATCGGTGGCTGTCTGACCCTGACTCTGTGTTGGTATCGGTGGCTGTCTGACCCTGACTCTGTGTTGGTATCGGTGGCTGTCTGACCCTGACTCTGTGTTGGTCCGGTGGCTGTCTGACCCTGACTCTGTGTTGGTATCGGTGGCTGTCTGACCCTGACTCTGTGTTGGTCCGGTGGCTGTCTGACCCTGACTCTGTGTTGGTATCGGTGGCTGTCTGACTCTGTGTTGGTATCGGTGGCTGTCTGACCCTGACTCTGTGTTGGTATCGGTGGCTGTCTGACCCTGACTCTGTGTTGGTACCGGTAGCTGTCTGGCCCTGACTCTGTGTTGGTACCGGTGGCTGTCTGACCCTGACTCTGTGTTGGTATCGGTAGCTGTCTGACCCTGACTCTGTGTTGGTACCGGTGGCTGTCTGACCCTGACTCTGTGTTGGTATCGGTGGCTGTCTGACCCTGACTCTGTGTTGGTATCGGTGGCTGTCTGGCCCTGACTCTGTGTTGGTACCGGTGGCTGTCTCACCCTGACTCTGTGTTGGTATCGGTGGCTGTCTGACCCTGACTCTGTGTTGGTACCGGTGGCTATCTGACCCTGACTCTGTGTTGGTATCGGTGGCTGTCTGACCCTGACTCTGTGTTGTATCGGTGGCTGTCTGACCCTGACTCTGTGTTGGTATCGGTGGCTGTCTGACCCTGACTCTGTGTTGGTACCGGTGGCTGTCTGACCCTGACTCTGTGTTGGTACCGGTGGCTGTCTGACCCTGACTCTGTGTTGGTATCGGTGGCTGTCTGACCCTGACTCTGTGTTGGTATCGGTGGCTGTCTGACCCTGACTCTGTGTTGGTACCGGTGTCTGTCTGACCCTGACTCTGTGTTGGTATCGGTGGCTTTCTGACCCTGACTCTGTGTTGGTATCGGTGGCTGTCTGACCCTGACTCTGTGTTGGTACCGGTGGCTGTCTGACCCTGACTCTGTGTTGGTACCGGTGGCTGTCTGACCCTGACTCTGTGTTGGTACCGGTGGCTGTCTGACCCTGACTCTGTGTTGGTATCGGTGGCTGTCTGACCCTGACTCTGTGTTGGTATCGGTGGCTGTCTGACCCTGACTCTGTGTTGGTACCGGTGGCTGTCTGACCCTGACTCTGTGTTGGTATCGGTGGCTGTCTGAACCTGACTCTGTGTTGATACTGGTGGCAGTCTGACCCTGACTCTGTGTTGGTACCGGTGGCTGTCTGACCCTGACTCTGTGTTGGTATTAGTGGCTGTCTGACCCTGATTCTGTGTTGGTATCGGTGGCTGTCTGACCCTGACTCTGTGTTGGTATCGGTGGTTGTCTGACCCTGACTCTGTGTTGGTATCGGTGGCTGTCTGACCCTTTCTCTGTGTTGGTATCGGTGGCTGTCTGACCCTGACTCTGTGTTGGTATCGGCGGCTGTCTGACGCTGTGTTGGTACCGGTGGCTCTCTGACCCTGACTCTGTGTTGATATCGGTGGCTGTCTGACCCTGACTCTGTGTTGGTATCGGTGGCTGTCTGACCCTGACTCTGTGTTGGTATCGGTGGCTGTCTGACCCTGACTCTGTGTTGGTATCGGTGGCTGTCTGACCCTGACTCTGTGTTGTATCGGTGGCTGTCTGACCCTGACTCTGTGTTGGTATCGGTGGCTGTCTGACCCTGATTCTGTGTTGGTATCGGTGGCTGTCTGACCCTGACTCTGTGTTGTATCGGTGGTTGTCGGACCCTGACTCTTTGTTGGTATCGGTGGCTGTCTGACCCTGACTCTGTGTTGATATCGATGGCTGTCTGACCCTGACTCTGTGTTGGTCTGGTGGCTGTCTAACCCTGACTCTGTGTTGGTACCGGTGGCTGTCTGACCCTGACTCTGTGTTGGTATCGGTGGCTGTCTGACTCTGTGTTGGTATCGGTGGATGTCTGACCCTGACTCTGTGTTGGTATCGGTGGCTGTCTGACCCTGACTCTGTGTTGGTATCGGTGGCTGTCTGACCCTGACTCTGTGTTGGTATCGGTGGCTGTCTGACCCTGACTCTGTGTTGGTATCGGTGGCTGTCTGACCCTGACTCTGTGTTGGTATCGGTGGCTGTCTGACCCTGACTCTGTGTTGGTACCGGTGGCTGTCTGACCCCGACTCTGTGTTGGTATCGGTGGCTGTCTGACCCTGACTCTGTGTTGGTACCGGTGGCTGTCTGATTCTGTGTTGGAATCGGTCGCTGTCTGACCCTGACTCTGTGTTGGTATCGGTGTCTGTCTGACCCAGACTCTGTGTTGGTATCGGTGGCTGTCTGACCCTGACTCTGTGTTGGTATCGGTGGCTGTCTGACCCTGACTCTGTGTTGGTATCGGTGGCTGTCTGACCCTGACTCTGTGTTGGTACCGGTGGCTGTCTGACCCTGACTCTGTGTTGGTATCGCTGGCTGTCTGACCCTGACTCTGTGTTGGTATCGGTGGCTATCTGACCCTGACTCTGTGTTGGTATCGGTGGCTGTCTGACCCTGACTCTGTATTGGTATCGGTGGCTCTCTGACCCAGACTCTGTGTTGGTATCGGTGGCTGTCTGACCCTGACTCTGTGTTGGTATCGGTGGCTGTCTGACCCTGACTCTGTGTTGGTATCGGTGGCTGTCTGACTCTGTGTTGGTATCGGTGGATGTCTGACCCTGAATCTGTGTTGGTATCGGTGGCAGTCTGACCCTGACTCTGTGTTGGTATCGGTGGCTGTCTGACCCTGACTCTGTGTTGGTATCGGTGGCTTTCTGACCCTGACTCTGTGTTGGTATCGGTGGCTGTCTGACCCTGACTCTGTGTTGGTATCGGTAGCTGTCTGACCCTGACTCTGTGTTGGTATCGGTGGCTGTCTGACCCTGACTCTGTGTTGGTATCTGTGGCTGTCTGACCCTGACTCTGTGTTGGTATCGATGGCTGTCTGACCCTAACACTGTGTTGGTATCGGTGGCTGTCTGACCCTGACTCTGTGTTGGTATCGGTGGCTGTCTGACCCTGACTCTGTGTTGGTATCGGTGGCTGTCTGACTCTGTGTTGGTATCGGTGGCTGTCTGACCCTGACTCTGTGTTGTATCGGTGGCTGTCTGACCCTGACTCTGTGTTGGTATCGGTGGCTGTCTGACCCTGACTCTGTGTTGGTATCGGTGGCTGTCTGACCCTGACTCTGTGTTGGTATCGGTGGCTGTCTGACCCTGACTCTGTGTTGGTATCGGTGGCTATCTGACCCTGACTCTGTGTTGGTATCGGTAGCTGTCTGACCCTGACTCTGTGTTGGTATCGGTGGCTGGCTGACCCTGACTCTGTGTTGGTTCCGGTGGCTGTCTGACCCTGACTCTGTGTTGGTATCGGTGGCTGTCTGACCCTGACTCTGTGTTGGTATCGGTGGCTGTCTGACCCTGACTCTGTGTTGGTATCGGTGGCTGTCTGACCCTGACTCTGTGTTGGTATCGGTGGCTATCTGACCCTGACTCTGTGTTGGTATCGGTAGCTGTCTGACCCTGACTCTGTGTTGGTATCGGTGGCTGGCTGACCCTGACTCTGTGTTGGTACCGGTGGATGTCTGACCCTGACTCTGTGTTGGTACCGGTGGCTGTCTGACCCTGACTCTGTGTTGGTATCGGTGGCTGTCTGACCCTGACTCTGTGTTGGTATCGGTGGCTGTCTGACCCTGACTCTGTGTTGGTATCGGTGGCTATCTGACCCTGACTCTGTGTTGGTATCGGTAGCTGTCTGACCCTGACTCTGTGTTGGTATCGGTGGCTGGCTGACCCTGACTCTGTGTTGGTACCGGTGGCTGTCTGACCCTGACTCTGTGTTAGTATCGGTGGCTGTCTGACCCTGACTCTGTGTTGGTACCGGTGGCTGTCTGACCCTGACTCTGTGTTGGTACCGGTGGCTGTCTGACCCTGACTCTGTGTTGGTATCGGTGGATGTCTGACCCTGACTCTGTGTTGGTATCGGTGGCTGTCTGACCCTGACTCTGTGTTGGTATCGGTGGTTGTCTGACCCTGACTCTGTGTTGGTATCGGTGGCTGTCTGACCCTGACTCTGTGTTGGTATCGGTGGCTTTCTGACCCTGCCTCTGTGTTGGTATCGGTGGCTGTCTGACCCTGACTCTGTGTTGGTATCGGTGGTTGTCTGACCCTGACTCTGTGTTGGTATCGGTGGCTGTCTGACCCTGACTCTGTGTTGGTACCGGTGGCTGTCTGACCCTGACTCTGTGTTGGTATCGGTGGCTGTCTGACCCTGACTCTGTGTTGGTATTTGTGGCTGTCTGACCCTGCCTCTGTGTTGGTCCGGTGGCTGTCTGACCCTTTCTCTGTGTTGGTATCGGTAGCTGTCTGACCCTGACTCTGTGTTGGTATCGGTGGCTGTCTGACCCTGACTCTGTGTTGGTATCGGTGGCTGTCTGACGCTGTGTTGGTACCGGTGGCTGTCTGACCCTGACTCTGTGTTGGTATCGGTGGCTGTCTGACCCTGACTCTGTGTTGGTATCGGTGGCTGTCTGACCCTGACTCTGTGTTGGTATCGGTGGCTGTCTGACGCTGTGTTGGTACCGGTGGCTGTCTGACCCTGACTCTGTGTTGATATCGGTAGCTGTCTGACCCTGACTCTGTGTTGGTATCGGTGGCTGTCTGACCCTGACTCTGTGTTGGTATCGGTGGCTGTCTGACCCTGACTCTGTGTTGGTATCGGTGGCTGTCTGACCCTGACTCTGTGTTAGTACCGGTGGCTGTCTGACCTTGACTCTGTGTTGGTATCGGTGGCTGTCTGACCCTGACTCTGTGTTGGTATCGGTGGCTGTCTGACCCTGACTCTGTGTTGGTATCGGTGGCTGTCTGACCCTGACTCTGTGTTGGTCCGGTGGCTGTCTGACCCTGACTCTGTGTTGGTATCGGTGGCTGTCTGACTTTGTGTTGGTATCGGTGGCTGTCTGACCCTGACTCTGTGTTGGTACCGGTAGCTATCTGACCCTGACTCTGTGTTGGTATCGGTGGCTGTCTGGCCCTGACTCTGTGTTGGTACCGGTGGCTGTCTGACCCTGACTCTGTGTTGGTATCGGTGGCTGTCTAACCCTGACTCTGTGTTGGTACCGGTGGCTATCTGACCCTGACTCTGTGTTGGTATCGGTGGCTGTCTGACCCTGACTCTGTGTTGTATCGGTGGCTGTCTGACCCTGACTCTGTGTTGGTATCGGTGGCTGTCTGACCCTGACTCTGTGTTGGTTCCGGTGGCTGTCTGACCCTGACTCTGTGTTGGTACCGGTGGCTGTCTGACCCTGACTCTGTGTTGGTATCGGTGGCTGTCTGACCCTGACTCTGTGTTGGTATCGGTGGCTGTCTGACCCTGACTCTGTGTTGGTACCGGTGGCTGTCTGACCCTGACTCTGTGTTGGTATCGGTGGCTGTCTGACCCTGACTCTGTGTTGATACCGGTGGCAGTCTGACCCTGACTCTGTGTTGGTACCGGTGGCTGTCTGACCCTGACTCTGTGTTGGTATCAGTGGCTGTCTGACCCTGACTCTGTGTTGGTATCGGTGGCTGTCTGACCCTGACTCTGTATTGGTATCGGTGGTTGTCTGACCCTGACTCTGTGTTGGTATCGGTGGCTGTCTGACCCTTTCTCTGTGTTGGTATCGGTGGCTGTCTGACCCTGACTCTGTGTTGGTATCGGTGGCTGTTTGACCCTGACTCTGTGTTGGTATCGGTGGCTTTCTGACCATGACTCTGTGTAGGTATCGGTGGCTGTCTGACCCTGACTCTGTATTGGTATCGGTGGCTCTCTGCCCAGACTCTGTGTTGGTATCGGTGGCTGTCTGACCCTGACTCTGTGTTGGTATCGGTGGCTGTCTGACCCTGACTCTGTGTTGGTATCGGTGGCTGTCTGACCCTGACTCTGTGTTGGTACCGGTAGCTGTCTGACCCTGACTCTGTGTTGGTATCGGTGGCTGTCTGGCCCTGACTATGTGTTGGTACCGGTGGCTGTCTGACCCTGACTCTGTGTTGGTATCGGTGGCTGTCTGACCCTGACTCTGTGTTGGTACCGGTGGCTATCTGACCCTGACTCTGTGTTTTTTTTTTTTTTCACATTTTATACATTTATTAACACATCAGACGATACACATTACACTACAAACACTTGTCTCCGTATCTATTTGATACTTTTGTGTGGCCCGTCTGGCCAAGCCGGGACGGCGCCAGTAGCATCGGCAAAACCGTCCCGGCTCCGGGGAGGTCTCGGGGTTACCGCCCCGGCCGGGGAGAGCTAGGGGATACCTCCCCGGCGCTCCAGACGGGCCGCAGCCCCCGCCCGCACTGCCTCGTGCTTAGCGAGGCAGTGCCCCATGCCGCCGACCGGGCGTGCGACCCGTCAGCCCGTTAAGACTGGCGCATCGCACGCCCGGCCGGCCGACCGGCCCCACAAAATTGCGAGGACCGGTCTCGGGTTAGCCCGGTTGGGTTATGGGCGGGGGCCGCTAGGGTCCCCGCCAGCGCCGCTTCGCTTTAACAAGCGGTCTATTCTTGCGAAGCGGCTCCCCGACGCAGCGGGCCCGGGGCCCGAGGCGCCGACCTAGAGGCCGGCGACCCGGGTCCCCGGCCGGCCGACCGGTTTCCCGAAGGCGGCTGTCCACCTACCGGGTCCGGTCCGGGTCTGTCAAGTCCCGGCGTCGGGGTGGCGGGGCTGACTCTGTGTTGGTATCGGTGGCTGTCTGACCCTGACTCTGTGTTGGTATCGGTGGTTGTCTGACCCTGACTCTGTGTTGGTATCGGTGGCTGTCTGACCCTTTCTCTGTGTTGGTATCGGTGGCTGTCTGACCCTGACTCTGTGTTGGTATCGGTGGCTGTCTGACGCTGTGTTGGTACCGGTGGCTCTCTGACCCTGACTCTGTGTTGATATCGGTGGCTGTCTGACCCTGACTCTGTGTTGGTATCGGTGGCTGTCTGACCCTGACTCTGTGTTGGTATCGGTGGCTGTCTGACCCTGACTCTGTGTTGGTATCGGTGGCTGTCTGACCCTGACTCTGTGTTGTATCGGTGGCTGTCTGACCCTGACTCTGTGTTGGTATCGGTGGCTGTCTGACCCTGATTCTGTGTTGGTATCGGTGGCTGTCTGACCCTGACTCTGTGTTGTATCGGTGGTTGTCTGACCCTGACTCTTTGTTGGTATCGGTGGCTGTCTGACCCTGACTCTGTGTTGATATCGATGGCTGTCTGACCCTGACTCTGTGTTGGTCTGGTGGCTGTCTAACCCTGACTCTGTGTTGGTACCGGTGGCTGTCTGACCCTGACTCTGTGTTGGTATCGGTGGCTGTCTGACCCTGACTCTGTGTTGGTATCGGTGGCTGTCTGACTCTGTGTTGGTATCGGTGGATGTCTGACCCTGACTCTGTGTTGGTATCGGTGGCTGTCTGACCCTGACTCTGTGTTGGTATCGGTGGCTGTCTGACCCTGACTCTGTGTTGGTATCGGTGGCTGTCTGACCCTGACTCTGTGTTGGTATCGGTGGCTGTCTGACCCTGACTCTGTGTTGGTATCGGTGGCTGTCTGACCCTGACTCTGTGTTGGTACCGGTGGCTGTCTGACCCCGACTCTGTGTTGGTATCGGTGGCTGTCTGACCCTGACTCTGTGTTGGTACCGGTGGCTGTCTGATTCTGTGTTGGAATCGGTCGCTGTCTGACCCTGACTCTGTGTTGGTATCGGTGTCTGTCTGACCCAGACTCTGTGTTGGTATCGGTGGCTGTCTGACCCTGACTCTGTGTTGGTATCGGTGGCTGTCTGACCCTGACTCTGTGTTGGTATCGGTGGCTGTCTGACCCTGACTCTGTGTTGGTACCGGTGGCTGTCTGACCCTGACTCTGTGTTGGTATCGCTGGCTGTCTGACCCTGACTCTGTGTTGGTATCGGTGGCTATCTGACCCTGACTCTGTGTTGGTATCGGTGGCTGTCTGACCCTGACTCTGTATTGGTATCGGTGGCTCTCTGACCCAGACTCTGTGTTGGTATCGGTGGCTGTCTGACCCTGACTCTGTGTTGGTATCGGTGGCTGTCTGACCCTGACTCTGTGTTGGTATCGGTGGCTGTCTGACTCTGTGTTGGTATCGGTGGATGTCTGACCCTGACTCTGTGTTGGTATCGGTGGCAGTCTGACCCTGACTCTGTGTTGGTATCGGTGGCTGTCTGACCCTGACTCTGTGTTGGTATCGGTGGCTTTCTGACCCTGACTCTGTGTTGGTATCGGTGGCTGTCTGACCCTGACTCTGTGTTGGTATCGGTAGCTGCCTGACCCTGACTCTGTGTTGGTATCGGTGGCTGTCTGACCCTGACTCTGTGTTGGTATCTGTGGCTGTCTGACCCTGACTCTGTGTTGGTATCGGTGGCTGTCTGACCCTAACACTGTGTTGGTATCGGTGGCTGTCTGACCCTGACTCTGTGTTGGTATCGGTGGCTGTCTGACCCTGACTCTGTGTTGGTATCGGTGGCTGTCTGACTCTGTGTTGGTATCGGTGGCTGTCTGACCCTGACTCTGTGTTGTATCGGTGGCTGTCTGACCCTGACTCTGTGTTGGTATCGGTGGCTGTCTGACCCTGACTCTGTGTTGGTATCGGTGGCTGTCTGACCCTGACTCTGTGTTGGTATCGGTGGCTGTCTGACCCTGACTCTGTGTTGGTATCGGTGGCTATCTGACCCTGACTCTGTGTTGGTATCGGTAGCTGTCTGACCCTGACTCTGTGTTGGTATCGGTGGCTGGCTGACCCTGACTCTGTGTTGGTTCCGGTGGCTGTCTGACCCTGACTCTGTGTTGGTATCGGTGGCTGTCTGACCCTGACTCTGTGTTGGTATCGGTGGCTGTCTGACCCTGACTCTGTGTTGGTATCGGTGGCTGTCTGACCCTGACTCTGTGTTGGTATCGGTGGCTATCTGACCCTGACTCTGTGTTGGTATCGGTAGCTGTCTGACCCTGACTCTGTGTTGGTATCGGTGGCTGGCTGACCCTGACTCTGTGTTGGTACCGGTGGATGTCTGACCCTGACTCTGTGTTGGTACCGGTGGCTGTCTGACCCTGACTCTGTGTTGGTATCGGTGGCTGTCTGACCCTGACTCTGTGTTGGTATCGGTGGCTGTCTGACCCTGACTCTGTGTTGGTATCGGTGGCTATCTGACCCTGACTCTGTGTTGGTATCGGTAGCTGTCTGACCCTGACTCTGTGTTGGTATCGGTGGCTGGCTGACCCTGACTCTGTGTTGGTACCGGTGGCTGTCTGACCCTGACTCTGTGTTAGTATCGGTGGCTGTCTGACCCTGACTCTTTGTTGGTACCGGTGGCTGTCTGACCCTGACTCTGTGTTGGTACCGGTGGCTGTCTGACCCTGACTCTGTGTTGGTATCGGTGGCTGTCTGACCCTGACTCTGTGTTGGTATCGGTGGCTGTCTGACCCTGACTCTGTGTTGGTATCGGTGGTTGTCTGACCCTGACTCTGTGTTGGTATCGGTGGCTGTCTGACCCTGACTCTGTGTTGGTATCGGTGGCTTTCTGACCCTGCCTCTGTGTTGGTATCGGTGGCTGTCTGACCCTGACTCTGTGTTGGTATCGGTGGTTGTCTGACCCTGACTCTGTGTTGGTATCGGTGGCTGTCTGACCCTGACTCTGTGTTGGTACCGGTGGCTGTCTGACCCTGACTCTGTGTTGGTATCGGTGGCTGTCTGACCCTGACTCTGTGTTGGTATTTGTGGCTGTCTGACCCTGCCTCTGTGTTGGTCCGGTGGCTGTCTGACCCTTTCTCTGTGTTGGTATCGGTAGCTGTCTGACCCTGACTCTGTGTTGGTATCGGTGGCTGTCTGACCCTGACTCTGTGTTGGTATCGGTGGCTGTCTGACGCTGTGTTGGTACCGGTGGCTGTCTGACCCTGACTCTGTGTTGGTATCGGTGGCTGTCTGACCCTGACTCTGTGTTGGTATCGGTGGCTGTCTGACCCTGACTCTGTGTTGGTATCGGTGGCTGTCTGACGCTGTGTTGGTACCGGTGGCTGTCTGACCCTGACTCTGTGTTGATATCGGTAGCTGTCTGACCCTGACTCTGTGTTGGTATCGGTGGCTGTCTGACCCTGACTCTGTGTTGGTATCGGTGGCTGTCTGACCCTGACTCTGTGTTGGTATCGGTGGCTGTCTGACCCTGACTCTGTGTTAGTACCGGTGGCTGTCTGACCTTGACTCTGTGTTGGTATCGGTGGCTGTCTGACCCTGACTCTGTGTTGGTATCGGTGGCTGTCTGACCCTGACTCTGTGTTGGTATCGGTGGCTGTCTGACCCTGACTCTGTGTTGGTCCGGTGGCTGTCTGACCCTGACTCTGTGTTGGTATCGGTGGCTGTCTGACTTTGTGTTGGTATCGGTGGCTGTCTGACCCTGACTCTGTGTTGGTACCGGTAGCTATCTGACCCTGACTCTGTGTTGGTATCGGTGGCTGTCTGGCCCTGACTCTGTGTTGGTACCGGTGGCTGTCTGACCCTGACTCTGTGTTGGTATCGGTGGCTGTCTGACCCTGACTCTGTGTTGGTACCGGTGGCTATCTGACCCTGACTCTGTGTTGGTATCGGTGGCTGTCTGACCCTGACTCTGTGTTGTATCGGTGGCTGTCTGACCCTGACTCTGTGTTGGTATCGGTGGCTGTCTGACCCTGACTCTGTGTTGGTTCCGGTGGCTGTCTGACCCTGACTCTGTGTTGGTACCGGTGGCTGTCTGACCCTGACTCTGTGTTGGTATCGGTGGCTGTCTGACCCTGAATCTGTGTTGGTATCGGTGGCTGTCTGACCCTGACTCTGTGTTGGTACCGGTGGCTGTCTGACCCTGACTCTGTGTTGGTATCGGTGGCTGTCTGACCCTGACTCTGTGTTGATACCGGTGGCAGTCTGACCCTGACTCTGTGTTGGTACCGGTGGCTGTCTGACCCTGACTCTGTGTTGGTATCAGTGGCTGTCTGACCCTGACTCTGTGTTGGTATCGGTGGCTGTCTGACCCTGACTCTGTATTGGTATCGGTGGTTGTCTGACCCTGACTCTGTGTTGGTATCGGTGGCTGTCTGACCCTTTCTCTGTGTTGGTATCGGTGGCTGTCTGACCCTGACTCTGTGTTGGTATCGGTGGCTGTTTGACCCTGACTCTGTGTTGGTATCGGTGGCTTTCTGACCATGACTCTGTGTTGGTATCGGTGGCTGTCTGACCCTGACTCTGTATTGGTATCGGTGGCTCTCTGCCCAGACTCTGTGTTGGTATCGGTGGCTGTCTGACCCTGACTCTGTGTTGGTATCGGTGGCTGTCTGACCCTGACTCTGTGTTGGTATCGGTGGCTGTCTGACCCTGACTCTGTGTTGGTACCGGTAGCTGTCTGACCCTGACTCTGTGTTGGTATCGGTGGCTGTCTGGCCCTGACTATGTGTTGGTACCGGTGGCTGTCTGACCCTGACTCTGTGTTGGTATCGGTGGCTGTCTGACCCTGACTCTGTGTTGGTACCGGTGGCTATCTGACCCTGACTCTGTGTTGGTATCGGTGGCTGTCTGACCCTGACTCTGTGTTGGTATCGGTGGTTGTCTGACCCTGACTCTGTGTTGGTATCGGTGGCTGTCTGACCCTTTCTCTGTGTTGGTATCGGTGGCTGTCTGACCCTGACTCTGTGTTGGTATCGGTGGCTGTCTGACGCTGTGTTGGTACCGGTGGCTCTCTGACCCTGACTCTGTGTTGATATCAGTGGCTGTCTGACCCTGACTCTGTGTTGGTATCGGTGGCTGTCTGACCCTGACTCTGTGTTGGTATCGGTGGCTGTCTGACCCTGACTCTGTGTTGGTATCGGTGGCTGTCTGACCCTGACTCTGTGTTGTATCGGTGGCTGTCTGACCCTGACTCTGTGTTGGTATCGGTGGCTGTCTGACCCTGATTCTGTGTTGGTATCGGTGGCTGTCTGACCCTGACTCTGTGTTGTATCGGTGGTTGTCTGACCCTGACTCTTTGTTGGTATCGGTGGCTGTCTGACCCTGACTCTGTGTTGATATCGATGGCTGTCTGACCCTGACTCTGTGTTGGTCTGGTGGCTGTCTAACCCTGACTCTGTGTTGGTACCGGTGGCTGTCTGACCCTGACTCTGTGTTGGTATCGGTGGCTGTCTGACCCTGACTCTGTGTTGGTATCGGTGGCTGTCTGACTCTGTGTTGGTATCGGTGGATGTCTGACCCTGACTCTGTGTTGGTATCGGTGGCTGTCTGACCCTGACTCTGTGTTGGTATCGGTGGCTGTCTGACCCTGACTCTGTGTTGGTATCGGTGGCTGTCTGACCCTGACTCTGTGTTGGTATCGGTGGCTGTCTGACCCTGACTCTGTGTTGGTATCGGTGGCTGTCTGACCCTGACTCTGTGTTGGTACCGGTGGCTGTCTGACCCCGACTCTGTGTTGGTATCGGTGGCTGTCTGACCCTGACTCTGTGTTGGTACCGGTGGCTGTCTGATTCTGTGTTGGAATCGGTCGCTGTCTGACCCTGACTCTGTGTTGGTATCGGTGTCTGTCTGACCCAGACTCTGTGTTGGTATCGGTGGCTGTCTGACCCTGACTCTGTGTTGGTATCGGTGGCTGTCTGACCCTGACTCTGTGTTGGTATCGGTGGCTGTCTGACCCTGACTCTGTGTTGGTACCGGTGGCTGTCTGACCCTGACTCTGTGTTGGTATCGCTGGCTGTCTGACCCTGACTCTGTGTTGGTATCGGTGGCTATCTGACCCTGACTCTGTGTTGGTATCGGTGGCTGTCTGACCCTGACTCTGTATTGGTATCGGTGGCTCTCTGACCCAGACTCTGTGTTGGTATCGGTGGCTGTCTGACCCTGACTCTGTGTTGGTATCGGTGGCTGTCTGACCCTGACTCTGTGTTGGTATCGGTGGCTGTCTGACTCTGTGTTGGTATCGGTGGATGTCTGACCCTGACTCTGTGTTGGTATCGGTGGCAGTCTGACCCTGACTCTGTGTTGGTATCGGTGGCTGTCTGACCCTGACTCTGTGTTGGTATCGGTGGCTTTCTGACCCTGACTCTGTGTTGGTATCGGTGGCTGTCTGACCCTGACTCTGTGTTGGTATCGGTAGCTGTCTGACCCTGACTCTGTGTTGGTATCGGTGGCTGTCTGACCCTGACTCTGTGTTGGTATCTGTGGCTGTCTGACCCTGACTCTGTGTTGGTATCGGTGGCTGTCTGACCCTAACACTGTGTTGGTATCGGTGGCTGTCTGACCCTGACTCTGTGTTGGTATCGGTGGCTGTCTGACCCTGACTCTGTGTTGGTATCGGTGGCTGTCTGACTCTGTGTTGGTATCGGTGGCTGTCTGACCCTGACTCTGTGTTGTATCGGTGGCTGTCTGACCCTGACTCTGTGTTGGTATCGGTGGCTGTCTGACCCTGACTCTGTGTTGGTATCGGTGGCTGTCTGACCCTGACTCTGTGTTGGTATCGGTGGCTGTCTGACCCTGACTCTGTGTTGGTATCGGTGGCTATCTGACCCTGACTCTGTGTTGGTATCGGTAGCTGTCTGACCCTGACTCTGTGTTGGTATCGGTGGCTGGCTGACCCTGACTCTGTGTTGGTTCCGGTGGCTGTCTGACCCTGACTCTGTGTTGGTATCGGTGGCTGTCTGACCCTGACTCTGTGTTGGTATCGGTGGCTGTCTGACCCTGACTCTGTGTTGGTATCGGTGGCTGTCTGACCCTGACTCTGTGTTGGTATCGGTGGCTATCTGACCCTGACTCTGTGTTGGTATCGGTAGCTGTCTGACCCTGACTCTGTGTTGGTATCGGTGGCTGGCTGACCCTGACTCTGTGTTGGTACCGGTGGATGTCTGACCCTGACTCTGTGTTGGTACCGGTGGCTGTCTGACCCTGACTCTGTGTTGGTATCGGTGGCTGTCTGACCCTGACTCTGTGTTGGTATCGGTGGCTGTCTGACCCTGACTCTGTGTTGGTATCGGTGGCTATCTGACCCTGACTCTGTGTTGGTATCGGTAGCTGTCTGACCCTGACTCTGTGTTGGTATCGGTGGCTGGCTGACCCTGACTCTGTGTTGGTACCGGTGGCTGTCTGACCCTGACTCTGTGTTAGTATCGGTGGCTGTCTGACCCTGACTCTGTGTTGGTACCGGTGGCTGTCTGACCCTGACTCTGTGTTGGTACCGGTGGCTGTCTGACCCTGACTCTGTGTTGGTATCGGTGGCTGTCTGACCCTGACTCTGTGTTGGTATCGGTGGCTGTCTGACCCTGACTCTGTGTTGGTATCGGTGGTTGTCTGACCCTGACTCTGTGTTGGTATCGGTGGCTGTCTGACCCTGACTCTGTGTTGGTATCGGTGGCTTTCTGACCCTGACTCTGTGTTGGTATCGGTGGCTGTCTGACCCTGACTCTGTGTTGGTATCGGTGGTTGTCTGACCCTGACTCTGTGTTGATACCGGTGGCAGTCTGACCCTGACTCTGTGTTGGTACCGGTGGCTGTCTGACCCTGACTCTGTGTTGGTATCAGTGGCTGTCTGACCCTGACTCTGTGTTGGTATCGGTGGCTGTCTGACCCTGACTCTGTATTGGTATCGGTGGTTGTCTGACCCTGACTCTGTGTTGGTATCGGTGGCTGTCTGACCCTTTCTCTGTGTTGGTATCGGTGGCTGTCTGACCCTGACTCTGTGTTGGTATCGGTGGCTGTTTGACCCTGACTCTGTGTTGGTATCGGTGGCTTTCTGACCATGACTCTGTGTTGGTATCGGTGGCTGTCTGACCCTGACTCTGTATTGGTATCGGTGGCTCTCTGCCCAGACTCTGTGTTGGTATCGGTGGCTGTCTGACCCTGACTCTGTGTTGGTATCGGTGGCTGTCTGACCCTGACTCTGTGTTGGTATCGGTGGCTGTCTGACCCTGACTCTGTGTTGGTACCGGTAGCTGTCTGACCCTGACTCTGTGTTGGTATCGGTGGCTGTCTGGCCCTGACTATGTGTTGGTACCGGTGGCTGTCTGACCCTGACTCTGTGTTGGTATCGGTGGCTGTCTGACCCTGACTCTGTGTTGGTACCGGTGGCTATCTGACCCTGACTCTGTGTTGGTATCGGTGGCTGTCTGACCCTGACTCTGTGTTGTATCGGTGGCTGTCTGACCCTGACTCTGTGTTGGTATCAGTGGCTGTCTGACCCTGACTCTGTGTTGGTTCCGGTGGCTGTCTGACCCTGACTCTGTGTTGGTACCGGTGGCTGTCTGACCCTGACTCAGTGTTGGTATCGGTGGCTGTCTGACCCTGACTCTGTGTTGGTATCGGTGGCTGTCTGACCCTGACTCTGTGTTGGTACCGGTGGCTGTCTGACCCTGACTCTGTGTTGGTATCGGTGGCTGTCTGACCCTGACTCTGTGTTGATACCGGTGGCAGTCTGACCCTGACTCTGTGTTGGTACCGGTGGCTGTCTGACCCTGAATCTGTGTTGGTATCAGTGGCTGTCTGACCCTGACTCTGTGTTGGTATCGGTGGCTGTCTGACCCTGACTCTGTGTTGGTATCGGTGGTTGTCTGACCCTGACTCTGTGTTGGTATCGGTGGCTGTCTGACCCTTTCTCTGTGTTGGTATCGGTGGCTGTCTGACCCTGACTCTGTGTTGGTATCGGTGGCTGTCTGACCCTGACTCTGTGTTGGTATCGGTGGCTTTCTGACCCTGACTCTGTGTTGGTATCGGTGCCTGTCTGACCCTGACTCTGTATTGGTATCGGTGGCTCTCTGCCCAGACTCTGTGTTGGTATCGGTGGCTGTCTGACCCTGACTCTGTGTTGGTATCGGTGGCTGTCTGACCCTGACTCTGTGTTGGTATCGGTGGCTGTCTGACTCTGTGTTGGTATCGGTGGATGTCTGACCCTGACTCTGTGTTGGTATCGGTGGCTGTCTGACCCTGACTCTGTGTTGGTATCGGTGGCTGTCTGACCCTGACTCTGTGTTGTATCGGTGGCTGTCTGACCCTGACTCTGTGTTGGTATCGGTGGCTGTCTGACCCTGACTCTGTGTTGATATCGATGGCTGTCTGACCCTGACTCTGTGTTGGTCCGGTGGCTGTCTGACCCTGACTCTGTGTTGGTACCGGTGGCTGTCTGACCCTGACTCTGTGTTGGTATCGGTGGCTGCCTGACCCTGACTCTGTGTTGGTATCGGTGGCTGTCTGACTCTGACTCTGTGTTAGTATCGGTGGCTGTCTGACCCTGACTCTGTGTTGGTATCGGTGGCTGTCTGACCCTGACTCTGTGTTGGTACCGGTGTCTGTCTGACCCAGACTCTGTGTTGGTATCGTTGGCTGTCTGACCCTGACTCTGTGTTGGTACCGGTGTCTGTCTGACCCTGACTCTGTGTTGGTACCGGTGTCTGTCTGACCCTGACTCTGTGTTGGTATCGGTGGCTGCCTGACCCTGACTCTGTGTTGGTACCGGTGTCTGTCTGACCCAAACTCTGTGTTGATATCGATGGCTGTCTGACCCTGACTCTGTGTTGGTACCGGTGTCTGTCTGACTCTGACTCTGTGTTGGTATCGGTGGCTGTCTGACCCTGACTCTGTGTTGGTACCGGTGGCTGTCTGACCCTGACTCTGTGTTGGTATCGGTGTCTGTCTGACCCTGACTCTGTGTTAGTATCGGTGGCTGTCTGACCCTGACTCTGTGTTGGTATCGGTGGCTGTCTGACCCTGACTCTGTGTTGGTATCGGTGGCTGTCTGACTCTGTGTTGGTATCGGTGGATGTCTGACCCTGACTCTGTGTTGGTATCGGTGGCTGTCTGACCCTGACTCTGCGTTGGTATCGGTGGCTGTCTGACCCTGACTCTGTGTTGGTATCGGTGGCTGTCTGACCCTGACTCTGTGTTGGTATCGGTGGCTGTCTGACCCTGACTCTGTGTTGGTATCGGTGGCTGTCTGACCCTGACTCTGTGTTGGTATCGGTGGCTGTCTGACCCTGACTCTGTGTTGGTACCGGTGGCTGTCTGACCCTGACTCTGTGTTGGTATCGGTGTCTGTCTGACCCAGACTCTGTTGGTATCGGTGGCTGTCTGACCCTGACTCTGTGATGGTATCGGTGGCTGTCTGACCCTGACTCTGTGTTGGTATCGGTGGCTGTCTGACCCTGACTCTGTGTTGGTTCCGGTGGCTGTCTGACCCTGACTCTGTGTTGGTATCGGTGGCTGTCTGACCCTGACTCTGTGTTGGTATCGGTGGCTTTCTGACCCTGACTCTGTGTTGGTATCGGTGGCTGTCTGACCCTGACTCTGTATTGGTATCGGTGGCTCTCTGACCCAGACTCTGTGTTGGTATCGGTGGCTGTCTGACCCTGACTCTATGTTGGTATCGGTGGCTGCCTGACCCTGACTCTGTGTTGGTATCGGTGGCTGTCTGACTCTGTGTTGGTATCGGTGGATGTCTGACCCTGACTCTGTGTTGGTATCGGTGGCTGTCTGACCCTGACTCTGTGTTGGTATCGGTGGCTGTCTGACCCTGACTCTGTGTTGGTATCGGTGGCTGTCTGACCCTGACTCTGTGTTGATACCGGTGGCAGTCTGACCCTGACTCTGTGTTGGTATCGGTGGCTGTCTGACCCTGACTCTGTGTTGGTACCGGTGGGTGTCTGACCCTGACTCTGTGTTGGTATCGGTGGCTGTCTGACCCTGACTCTGTGTTGGTATCGGTGTCTGTCTGACCCTGGCTCTGTGTTGGTATCGGTGGTTGTCTGACCCTGACTCTGTGTTGGTATCGGTGGCTGTCTGACCCTGACTCTGTGTTGGTATCGGTGGCTGTCTGACCCTGACTCTGTGTTGGTATCGGTGTCTGTCTGACCCAGACTCTGTGTTGGTGCCGGTGGCTGTCTGACCCTGACTCTGTGTTGGTATCGGTAGCTGTCTGACCCTGACTCTGTGTTGGTATCGGTGGCTGTCTGACCCTGACTCTGTGTTGATACCGGTGGCAGTCTGACCCTGACTCTGTGTTGGTATCGGTGGCTGTCTGACCCTGACTCTGTGTTGGTATCGGTGGCTGTCTGACTCTGTGTTGGTATCGGTGGATGTCTGACCCTGACTCTGTGTTGGTATCGGTGGCAGTCTGACCCTGACTCTGTGTTGGTATCGGTGGCTGTCTGACCCTGACTCTGTGTTGGTATCGGTGGCTTTCTGACCCTGACTCTGTGTTGGTATCGGTGGCTGTCTGACCCTGACTCTGTGTTGGTATCGGTAGCTGTCTGACCCTGACTCTGTGTTGGTATCGGTGGCTGTCTGACCCTGACTCTGTGTTGGTATCTGTGGCTGTCTGACCCTGACTCTGTGTTGGTATCGGTGGCTGTCTGACCCTAACACTGTGTTGGTATCGGTGGCTGTCTGACCCTGACTCTGTGTTGGTATCGGTGGCTGTCTGACCCTGACTCTGTGTTGGTATCGGTGGCTGTCTGACTCTGTGTTGGTATCGGTGGCTGTCTGACCCTGACTCTGTGTTGTATCGGTGGCTGTCTGACCCTGACTCTGTGTTGGTATCGGTGGCTGTCTGACCCTGACTCTGTGTTGGTATCGGTGGCTGTCTGACCCTGACTCTGTGTTGGTATCGGTGGCTGTCTGACCCTGACTCTGTGTTGGTATCGGTGGCTATCTGACCCTGACTCTGTGTTGGTATCGGTAGCTGTCTGACCCTGACTCTGTGTTGGTATCGGTGGCTGGCTGACCCTGACTCTGTGTTGGTTCCGGTGGCTGTCTGACCCTGACTCTGTGTTGGTATCGGTGGCTGTCTGACCCTGACTCTGTGTTGGTATCGGTGGCTGTCTGACCCTGACTCTGTGTTGGTATCGGTGGCTGTCTGACCCTGACTCTGTGTTGGTATCGGTGGCTATCTGACCCTGACTCTGTGTTGGTATCGGTAGCTGTCTGACCCTGACTCTGTGTTGGTATCGGTGGCTGGCTGACCCTGACTCTGTGTTGGTACCGGTGGATGTCTGACCCTGACTCTGTGTTGGTACCGGTGGCTGTCTGACCCTGACTCTGTGTTGGTATCGGTGGCTGTCTGACCCTGACTCTGTGTTGGTATCGGTGGCTGTCTGACCCTGACTCTGTGTTGGTATCGGTGGCTATCTGACCCTGACTCTGTGTTGGTATCGGTAGCTGTCTGACCCTGACTCTGTGTTGGTATCGGTGGCTGGCTGACCCTGACTCTGTGTTGGTACCGGTGGCTGTCTGACCCTGACTCTGTGTTAGTATCGGTGGCTGTCTGACCCTGACTCTGTGTTGGTACCGGTGGCTGTCTGACCCTGACTCTGTGTTGGTACCGGTGGCTGTCTGACCCTGACTCTGTGTTGGTATCGGTGGCTGTCTGACCCTGACTCTGTGTTGGTATCGGTGGCTGTCTGACCCTGACTCTGTGTTGGTATCGGTGGTTGTCTGACCCTGACTCTGTGTTGGTATCGGTGGCTGTCTGACCCTGACTCTGTGTTGGTATCGGTGGCTTTCTGACCCTGACTCTGTGTTGGTATCGGTGGCTGTCTGACCCTGACTCTGTGTTGGTATCGGTGGTTGTCTGACCCTGACTCTGTGTTGATACCGGTGGCAGTCTGACCCTGACTCTGTGTTGGTACCGGTGGCTGTCTGACCCTGACTCTGTGTTGGTATCAGTGGCTGTCTGACCCTGACTCTGTGTTGGTATCGGTGGCTGTCTGACCCTGACTCTGTATTGGTATCGGTGGTTGTCTGACCCTGACTCTGTGTTGGTATCGGTGGCTGTCTGACCCTTTCTCTGTGTTGGTATCGGTGGCTGTCTGACCCTGACTCTGTGTTGGTATCGGTGGCTGTTTGACCCTGACTCTGTGTTGGTATCGGTGGCTTTCTGACCATGACTCTGTGTTGGTATCGGTGGCTGTCTGACCCTGACTCTGTATTGGTATCGGTGGCTCTCTGCCCAGACTCTGTGTTGGTATCGGTGGCTGTCTGACCCTGACTCTGTGTTGGTATCGGTGGCTGTCTGACCCTGACTCTGTGTTGGTATCGGTGGCTGTCTGACCCTGACTCTGTGTTGGTACCGGTAGCTGTCTGACCCTGACTCTGTGTTGGTATCGGTGGCTGTCTGGCCCTGACTATGTGTTGGTACCGGTGGCTGTCTGACCCTGACTCTGTGTTGGTATCGGTGGCTGTCTGACCCTGACTCTGTGTTGGTACCGGTGGCTATCTGACCCTGACTCTGTGTTGGTATCGGTGGCTGTCTGACCCTGACTCTGTGTTGTATCGGTGGCTGTCTGACCCTGACTCTGTGTTGGTATCAGTGGCTGTCTGACCCTGACTCTGTGTTGGTTCCGGTGGCTGTCTGACCCTGACTCTGTGTTGGTACCGGTGGCTGTCTGACCCTGACTCTGTGTTGGTATCGGTGGCTGTCTGACCCTGACTCTGTGTTGGTATCGGTGGCTGTCTGACCCTGACTCTGTGTTGGTACCGGTGGCTGTCTGACCCTGACTCTGTGTTGGTATCGGTGGCTGTCTGACCCTGACTCTGTGTTGATACCGGTGGCAGTCTGACCCTGACTCTGTGTTGGTACCGGTGGCTGTCTGACCCTGAATCTGTGTTGGTATCAGTGGCTGTCTGACCCTGACTCTGTGTTGGTATCGGTGGCTGTCTGACCCTGACTCTGTGTTGGTATCGGTGGTTGTCTGACCCTGACTCTGTGTTGGTATCGGTGGCTGTCTGACCCTTTCTCGGTGTTGGTATCGGTGGCTGTCTGACCCTGACTCTGTGTTGGTATCGGTGGCTGTCTGACCCTGACTCTGTGTTGGTATCGGTGGCTTTCTGACCCTGACTCTGTGTTGGTATCGGTGCCTGTCTGACCCTGACTCTGTATTGGTATCGGTGGCTCTCTGCCCCGACTCTGTGTTGGTATCGGTGGCTGTCTGACCCTGACTCTGTGTTGGTATCGGTGGCTGTCTGACCCTGACTCTGTGTTGGTATCGGTGGCTGTCTGACTCTGTGTTGGTATCGGTGGATGTCTGACCCTGACTCTGTGTTGGTATCGGTGGCTGTCTGACCCTGACTCTGTGTTGGTATCGGTGGCTGTCTGACCCTGACTCTGTGTTGTATCGGTGGCTGTCTGACCCTGACTCTGTGTTGGTATCGGTGGCTGTCTGACCCTGACTCTGTGTTGATATCGATGGCTGTCTGACCCTGACTCTGTGTTGGTCCGGTGGCTGTCTGACCCTGACTCTGTGTTGGTACCGGTGGCTGTCTGACCCTGACTCTGTGTTGGTATCGGTGGCTGCCTGACCCTGACTCTGTGTTGGTATCGGTGGCTGTCTGACTCTGACTCTGTGTTAGTATCGGTGGCTGTCTGACCCTGACTCTGTGTTGGTATCGGTGGCTGTCTGACCCTGACTCTGTGTTGGTACCGGTGTCTGTCTGACCCAGACTCTGTGTTGGTATCGTTGGCTGTCTGACCCTGACTCTGTGTTGGTACCGGTGTCTGTCTGACCCTGACTCTGTGTTGGTATCGGTGGCTGCCTGACCCTGACTCTGTGTTGGTACCGGTGTCTGTCTGACCCAAACTCTGTGTTGATATCGATGGCTGTCTGACCCTGACTCTGTGTTGGTACCGGTGTCTGTCTGACTCTGACTCTGTGTTGGTATCGGTGGCTGTCTGACCCTGACTCTGTGTTGGTATCAGTGGCTGTCTGACCCTGACTCTGTGTTGGTACCGGTGGCTGTCTGACCCTGACTCTGTGTTGGTATCGGTGTCTGTCTGACCCTGACTCTGTGTTAGTATCGGTGGCTGTCTGACCCTGACTCTGTGTTGGTATCGGTGGCTGTCTGACCCTGACTCTGTGTTGGTATCGGTGGCTGTCTGACTCTGTGTTGGTATCGGTGGATGTCTGACCCTGACTCTGTGTTGGTATCGGTGGCTGTCTGACCCTGACTCTGCGTTGGTATCGGTGGCTGTCTGACCCTGACTCTGTGTTGGTATCGGTGGCTGTCTGACCCTGACTCTGTGTTGGTATCGGTGGCTGTCTGACCCTGACTCTGTGTTGGTATCGGTGGCTGTCTGACCCTGACTCTGTGTTGGTACCGGTGGCTGTCTGACCCCGACTCTGTGTTGGTATCGGTCGCTGTCTGACCCTGACTCTGTGTTGGTATCGGTGTCTGTCTGACCCAGACTCTGTTGGTATCGGTGGCTGTCTGACCCTGACTCTGTGATGGTATCGGTGGCTGTCTGACCCTGACTCTGTGTTGGTATCGGTGGCTGTCTGACCCTGACTCTGTGTTGGTTCCGGTGGCTGTCTGACCCTGACTCTGTGTTGGTATCGGTGGCTGTCTGACCCTGACTCTGTGTTGGTATCGGTGGCTTTCTGACCCTGACTCTGTGTTGGTATCGGTGGCTGTCTGACCCTGACTCTGTATTGGTATCGGTGGCTCTCTGACCCAGACTCTGTGTTGGTATCGGTGGCTGTCTGACCCTGACTCTATGTTGGTATCGGTGGCTGCCTGACCCTGACTCTGTGTTGGTATCGGTGGCTGTCTGACTCTGTGTTGGTATCGGTGGATGTCTGACCCTGACTCTGTGTTGGTATCGGTGGCTGTCTGACCCTGACTCTGTGTTGGTATCGGTGGCTGTCTGACCCTGACTCTGTGTTGGTATCGGTGGCTGTCTGACCCTGACTCTGTGTTGATACCGGTGGCAGTCTGACCCTGACTCTGTGTTGGTATCGGTGGCTGTCTGACCCTGACTCTGTGTTGGTACCGGTGGGTGTCTGACCCTGACTCTGTGTTGGTATCGGTGGCTGTCTGACCCTGACTCTGTGTTGGTATCGGTGTCTGTCTGACCCTGGCTCTGTGTTGGTATCGGTGGTTGTCTGACCCTGACTCTGTGTTGGTATCGGTGGCTGTCTGACCCTGACTCTGTGTTGGTATCGGTGGCTGTCTGACCCTGACTCTGTGTTGGTATCGGTGTCTGTCTGACCCAGACTCTGTGTTGGTGCCGGTGGCTGTCTGACCCTGACTCTGTGTTGGTATCGGTGGCTGTCTGACGCTGTGTTGGTACCGGTGGCTGTCTGACCCTGACTCTGTGTTGATATCGGTGGCTGTCTGACCCTGACTCTGTGTTGGTATCGGTGGCTGTCTGACCCTGACTCTGTGTTGGTATCGGTGTCTGTCTGACCCAGACTCTGTGTTGGTATCGGTGGCTGTCTGACCCTGACTCTGTGTTGGTATCGGTGGCTGTCTGACCCTGACTCTGTGTTGGTATCGGTGGCTGTCTGACCCTGACTCTGTGTTGGTACCGGTGGCTGTCTGACCCTGACTCTGTGTTGGTATCGCTGGCTGTCTGACCCTGACTCTGTGTTGGTATCGGTGGCTATCTGACCCTGACTCTGTGTTGGTATCGGTGGCTGTCTGACCCTGACTCTGTATTGGTATCGGTGGCTCTCTGACCCAGACTCTGTGTTGGTATCGGTGGCTGTCTGACCCTGACTCTGTGTTGGTATCGGTGGCTGTCTGACCCTGACTCTGTGTTGGTATCGGTGGCTGTCTGACTCTGTGTTGGTATCGGTGGATGTCTGACCCTGACTCTGTGTTGGTATCGGTGGCAGTCTGACCCTGACTCTGTGTTGGTATCGGTGGCTGTCTGACCCTGACTCTGTGTTGGTATCGGTGGCTTTCTGACCCTGACTCTGTGTTGGTATCGGTGGCTGTCTGACCCTGACTCTGTGTTGGTATCGGTAGCTGTCTGACCCTGACTCTGTGTTGGTATCGGTGGCTGTCTGACCCTGACTCTGTGTTGGTATCTGTGGCTGTCTGACCCTGACTCTGTGTTGGTATCGGTGGCTGTCTGACCCTAACACTGTGTTGGTATCGGTGGCTGTCTGACCCTGACTCTGTGTTGGTATCGGTGGCTGTCTGACCCTGACTCTGTGTTGGTATCGGTGGCTGTCTGACTCTGTGTTGGTATCGGTGGCTGTCTGACCCTGACTCTGTGTTGTATCGGTGGCTGTCTGACCCTGACTCTGTGTTGGTATCGGTGGCTGTCTGACCCTGACTCTGTGTTGGTATCGGTGGCTGTCTGACCCTGACTCTGTGTTGGTATCGGTGGCTGTCTGACCCTGACTCTGTGTTGGTATCGGTGGCTATCTGACCCTGACTCTGTGTTGGTATCGGTAGCTGTCTGACCCTGACTCTGTGTTGGTATCGGTGGCTGGCTGACCCTGATTCTGTGTTGGTTCCGGTGGCTGTCTGACCCTGACTCTGTGTTGGTATCGGTGGCTGTCTGACCCTGACTCTGTGTTGGTATCGGTGGCTGTCTGACCCTGACTCTGTGTTGGTATCGGTGGCTGTCTGACCCTGACTCTGTGTTGGTATCGGTGGCTATCTGACCCTGACTCTGTGTTGGTATCGGTAGCTGTCTGACCCTGACTCTGTGTTGGTATCGGTGGCTGGCTGACCCTGACTCTGTGTTGGTACCGGTGGATGTCTGACCCTGACTCTGTGTTGGTACCGGTGGCTGTCTGACCCTGACTCTGTGTTGGTATCGGTGGCTGTCTGACCCTGACTCTGTGTTGGTATCGGTGGCTGTCTGACCCTGACTCTGTGTTGGTATCGGTGGCTATCTGACCCTGACTCTGTGTTGGTATCGGTAGCTGTCTGACCCTGACTCTGTGTTGGTATCGGTGGCTGGCTGACCCTGACTCTGTGTTGGTACCGGTGGCTGTCTGACCCTGACTCTGTGTTAGTATCGGTGGCTGTCTGACCCTGACTCTGTGTTGGTACCGGTGGCTGTCTGACCCTGACTCTGTGTTGGTACCGGTGGCTGTCTGACCCTGACTCTGTGTTGGTATCGGTGGCTGTCTGACCCTGACTCTGTGTTGGTATCGGTGGCTGTCTGACCCTGACTCTGTGTTGGTATCGGTGGTTGTCTGACCCTGACTCTGTGTTGGTATCGGTGGCTGTCTGACCCTGACTCTGTGTTGGTGTCGGTGGCTTTCTGACCCTGACTCTGTGTTGGTATCGGTGGCTGTCTGACCCTGACTCTGTGTTGGTATCGGTGGTTGTCTGACCCTGACTCTGTGTTGGTATCGGTGGCTGTCTGACCCTGACTCTGTGTTGGTACCGGTGGCTGTCTGACCCTGACTCTGTGTTGGTATCGGTGGCTGTCTGACCCTGACTCTGTGTTGGTATTTGTGGCTGTCTGACCCTGCCTCTGTGTTGGTCCGGTGGCTGTCTGACCCTTTCTCTGTGTTGGTATCGGTAGCTGTCTGACCCTGACTCTGTGTTGGTATCGGTGGCTGTCTGACCCTGACTCTGTGTTGGTATCGGTGGCTGTCTGACGCTGTGTTGGTACCGGTGGCTGTCTGACCCTGACTCTGTGTTGGTATCGGTGGCTGTCTGACCCTGACTCTGTGTTGGTATCGGTGGCTGTCTGACCCTGACTCTGTGTTGGTATCGGTGGCTGTCTGACGCTGTGTTGGTACCGGTGGCTGTCTGACCCTGACTCTGTGTTGATATCGGTAGCTGTCTGACCCTGACTCTGTGTTGGTATCGGTGGCTGTCTGACCCTGACTCTGTGTTGGTATCGGTGGCTGTCTGACCCTGACTCTGTGTTGGTATCGGTGGCTGTCTGACCCTGACTCTGTGTTAGTACCGGTGGCTGTCTGACCTTGACTCTGTGTTGGTATCGGTGGCTGTCTGACCCTGACTCTGTGTTGGTATCGGTGGCTGTCTGACCCTGACTCTGTGTTGGTATCGGTGGCTGTCTGACCCTGACTCTGTGTTGGTCCGGTGGCTGTCTGACCCTGACTCTGTGTTGGTATCGGTGGCTGTCTGACTTTGTGTTGGTATCGGTGGCTGTCTGACCCTGACTCTGTGTTGGTACCGGTAGCTGTCTGACCCTGACTCTGCGTTGGTATCGGTGGCTGTCTGGCCCTGACTCTGTGTTGGTATCGGTGGCTGTCTGACTCTGTGTTGGTATCGGTGGATGTCTGACCCTGACTCTGTGTTGGTATCGGTGGCAGTCTGACCCTGACTCTGTGTTGGTATCGGTGGCTGTCTGACCCTGACTCTGTGTTGGTATCGGTGGCTTTCTGACCCTGACTCTGTGTTGGTATCGGTGGCTGTCTGACCCTGACTCTGTGTTGGTATCGGTAGCTGTCTGACCCTGACTCTGTGTTGGTATCGGTGGCTGTCTGACCCTGACTCTGTGTTGGTATCTGTGGCTGTCTGACCCTGACTCTGTGTTGGTATCGGTGGCTGTCTGACCCTAACACTGTGTTGGTATCGGTGGCTGTCTGACCCTGACTCTGTGTTGGTATCGGTGGCTGTCTGACCCTGACTCTGTGTTGGTATCGGTGGCTGTCTGACTCTGTGTTGGTATCGGTGGCTGTCTGACCCTGACTCTGTGTTGTATCGGTGGCTGTCTGACCCTGACTCTGTGTTGGTATCGGTGGCTGTCTGACCCTGACTCTGTGTTGGTATCGGTGGCTGTCTGACCCTGACTCTGTGTTGGTATCGGTGGCTGTCTGACCCTGACTCTGTGTTGGTATCGGTGGCTATCTGACCCTGACTCTGTGTTGGTATCGGTAGCTGTCTGACCCTGACTCTGTGTTGGTATCGGTGGCTGGCTGACCCTGACTCTGTGTTGGTTCCGGTGGCTGTCTGACCCTGACTCTGTGTTGGTATCGGTGGCTGTCTGACCCTGACTCTGTGTTGGTATCGGTGGCTGTCTGACCCTGACTCTGTGTTGGTATCGGTGGCTGTCTGACCCTGACTCTGTGTTGGTATCGGTGGCTATCTGACCCTGACTCTGTGTTGGTATCGGTAGCTGTCTGACCCTGACTCTGTGTTGGTATCGGTGGCTGGCTGACCCTGACTCTGTGTTGGTACCGGTGGATGTCTGACCCTGACTCTGTGTTGGTACCGGTGGCTGTCTGACCCTGACTCTGTGTTGGTATCGGTGGCTGTCTGACCCTGACTCTGTGTTGGTATCGGTGGCTGTCTGACCCTGACTCTGTGTTGGTATCGGTGGCTATCTGACCCTGACTCTGTGTTGGTATCGGTAGCTGTCTGACCCTGACTCTGTGTTGGTATCGGTGGCTGGCTGACCCTGACTCTGTGTTGGTACCGGTGGCTGTCTGACCCTGACTCTGTGTTAGTATCGGTGGCTGTCTGACCCTGACTCTGTGTTGGTACCGGTGGCTGTCTGACCCTGACTCTGTGTTGGTACCGGTGGCTGTCTGACCCTGACTCTGTGTTGGTATCGGTGGCTGTCTGACCCTGACTCTGTGTTGGTATCGGTGGCTGTCTGACCCTGACTCTGTGTTGGTATCGGTGGTTGTCTGACCCTGACTCTGTGTTGGTATCGGTGGCTGTCTGACCCTGACTCTGTGTTGGTATCGGTGGCTTTCTGACCCTGACTCTGTGTTGGTATCGGTGGCTGTCTGACCCTGACTCTGTGTTGGTATCGGTGGTTGTCTGACCCTGACTCTGTGTTGATACCGGTGGCAGTCTGACCCTGACTCTGTGTTGGTACCGGTGGCTGTCTGACCCTGACTCTGTGTTGGTATCAGTGGCTGTCTGACCCTGACTCTGTGTTGGTATCGGTGGCTGTCTGACCCTGACTCTGTATTGGTATCGGTGGTTGTCTGACCCTGACTCTGTGTTGGTATCGGTGGCTGTCTGACCCTTTCTCTGTGTTGGTATCGGTGGCTGTCTGACCCTGACTCTGTGTTGGTATCGGTGGCTGTTTGACCCTGACTCTGTGTTGGTATCGGTGGCTTTCTGACCATGACTCTGTGTTGGTATCGGTGGCTGTCTGACCCTGACTCTGTATTGGTATCGGTGGCTCTCTGCCCAGACTCTGTGTTGGTATCGGTGGCTGTCTGACCCTGACTCTGTGTTGGTATCGGTGGCTGTCTGACCCTGACTCTGTGTTGGTATCGGTGGCTGTCTGACCCTGACTCTGTGTTGGTACCGGTAGCTGTCTGACCCTGACTCTGTGTTGGTATCGGTGGCTGTCTGGCCCTGACTATGTGTTGGTACCGGTGGCTGTCTGACCCTGACTCTGTGTTGGTATCGGTGGCTGTCTGACCCTGACTCTGTGTTGGTACCGGTGGCTATCTGACCCTGACTCTGTGTTGGTATCGGTGGCTGTCTGACCCTGACTCTGTGTTGTATCGGTGGCTGTCTGACCCTGACTCTGTGTTGGTATCAGTGGCTGTCTGACCCTGACTCTGTGTTGGTTCCGGTGGCTGTCTGACCCTGACTCTGTGTTGGTACCGGTGGCTGTCTGACCCTGACTCTGTGTTGGTATCGGTGGCTGTCTGACCCTGACTCTGTGTTGGTATCGGTGGCTGTCTGACCCTGACTCTGTGTTGGTACCGGTGGCTGTCTGACCCTGACTCTGTGTTGGTATCGGTGGCTGTCTGACCCTGACTCTGTGTTGATACCGGTGGCAGTCTGACCCTGACTCTGTGTTGGTACCGGTGGCTGTCTGACCCTGAATCTGTGTTGGTATCAGTGGCTGTCTGACCCTGACTCTGTGTTGGTATCGGTGGCTGTCTGACCCTGACTCTGTGTTGGTATCGGTGGTTGTCTGACCCTGACTCTGTGTTGGTATCGGTGGCTGTCTGACCCTTTCTCGGTGTTGGTATCGGTGGCTGTCTGACCCTGACTCTGTGTTGGTATCGGTGGCTGTCTGACCCTGACTCTGTGTTGGTATCGGTGGCTTTCTGACCCTGACTCTGTGTTGGTATCGGTGCCTGTCTGACCCTGACTCTGTATTGGTATCGGTGGCTCTCTGCCCCGACTCTGTGTTGGTATCGGTGGCTGTCTGACCCTGACTCTGTGTTGGTATCGGTGGCTGTCTGACCCTGACTCTGTGTTGGTATCGGTGGCTGTCTGACTCTGTGTTGGTATCGGTGGATGTCTGACCCTGACTCTGTGTTGGTATCGGTGGCTGTCTGACCCTGACTCTGTGTTGGTATCGGTGGCTGTCTGACCCTGACTCTGTGTTGTATCGGTGGCTGTCTGACCCTGACTCTGTGTTGGTATCGGTGGCTGTCTGACCCTGACTCTGTGTTGATATCGATGGCTGTCTGACCCTGACTCTGTGTTGGTCCGGTGGCTGTCTGACCCTGACTCTGTGTTGGTACCGGTGGCTGTCTGACCCTGACTCTGTGTTGGTATCGGTGGCTGCCTGACCCTGACTCTGTGTTGGTATCGGTGGCTGTCTGACTCTGACTCTGTGTTAGTATCGGTGGCTGTCTGACCCTGACTCTGTGTTGGTATCGGTGGCTGTCTGACCCTGACTCTGTGTTGGTACCGGTGTCTGTCTGACCCAGACTCTGTGTTGGTATCGTTGGCTGTCTGACCCTGACTCTGTGTTGGTACCGGTGTCTGTCTGACCCTGACTCTGTGTTGGTATCGGTGGCTGCCTGACCCTGACTCTGTGTTGGTACCGGTGTCTGTCTGACCCAAACTCTGTGTTGATATCGATGGCTGTCTGACCCTGACTCTGTGTTGGTACCGGTGTCTGTCTGACTCTGACTCTGTGTTGGTATCGGTGGCTGTCTGACCCTGACTCTGTGTTGGTATCAGTGGCTGTCTGACCCTGACTCTGTGTTGGTACCGGTGGCTGTCTGACCCTGACTCTGTGTTGGTATCGGTGTCTGTCTGACCCTGACTCTGTGTTAGTATCGGTGGCTGTCTGACCCTGACTCTGTGTTGGTATCGGTGGCTGTCTGACCCTGACTCTGTGTTGGTATCGGTGGCTGTCTGACTCTGTGTTGGTATCGGTGGATGTCTGACCCTGACTCTGTGTTGGTATCGGTGGCTGTCTGACCCTGACTCTGCGTTGGTATCGGTGGCTGTCTGACCCTGACTCTGTGTTGGTATCGGTGGCTGTCTGACCCTGACTCTGTGTTGGTATCGGTGGCTGTCTGACCCTGACTCTGTGTTGGTATCGGTGGCTGTCTGACCCTGACTCTGTGTTGGTACCGGTGGCTGTCTGACCCCGACTCTGTGTTGGTATCGGTCGCTGTCTGACCCTGACTCTGTGTTGGTATCGGTGTCTGTCTGACCCAGACTCTGTTGGTATCGGTGGCTGTCTGACCCTGACTCTGTGATGGTATCGGTGGCTGTCTGACCCTGACTCTGTGTTGGTATCGGTGGCTGTCTGACCCTGACTCTGTGTTGGTTCCGGTGGCTGTCTGACCCTGACTCTGTGTTGGTATCGGTGGCTGTCTGACCCTGACTCTGTGTTGGTATCGGTGGCTTTCTGACCCTGACTCTGTGTTGGTATCGGTGGCTGTCTGACCCTGACTCTGTATTGGTATCGGTGGCTCTCTGACCCAGACTCTGTGTTGGTATCGGTGGCTGTCTGACCCTGACTCTATGTTGGTATCGGTGGCTGCCTGACCCTGACTCTGTGTTGGTATCGGTGGCTGTCTGACTCTGTGTTGGTATCGGTGGATGTCTGACCCTGACTCTGTGTTGGTATCGGTGGCTGTCTGACCCTGACTCTGTGTTGGTATCGGTGGCTGTCTGACCCTGACTCTGTGTTGGTATCGGTGGCTGTCTGACCCTGACTCTGTGTTGATACCGGTGGCAGTCTGACCCTGACTCTGTGTTGGTATCGGTGGCTGTCTGACCCTGACTCTGTGTTGGTACCGGTGGGTGTCTGACCCTGACTCTGTGTTGGTATCGGTGGCTGTCTGACCCTGACTCTGTGTTGGTATCGGTGTCTGTCTGACCCTGGCTCTGTGTTGGTATCGGTGGTTGTCTGACCCTGACTCTGTGTTGGTATCGGTGGCTGTCTGACCCTGACTCTGTGTTGGTATCGGTGGCTGTCTGACCCTGACTCTGTGTTGGTATCGGTGTCTGTCTGACCCAGACTCTGTGTTGGTGCCGGTGGCTGTCTGACCCTGACTCTGTGTTGGTATCGGTGGCTGTCTGACGCTGTGTTGGTACCGGTGGCTGTCTGACCCTGACTCTGTGTTGATATCGGTGGCTGTCTGACCCTGACTCTGTGTTGGTATCGGTGGCTGTCTGACCCTGACTCTGTGTTGGTATCGGTGTCTGTCTGACCCAGACTCTGTGTTGGTATCGGTGGCTGTCTGACCCTGACTCTGTGTTGGTATCGGTGGCTGTCTGACCCTGACTCTGTGTTGGTATCGGTGGCTGTCTGACCCTGACTCTGTGTTGGTACCGGTGGCTGTCTGACCCTGACTCTGTGTTGGTATCGCTGGCTGTCTGACCCTGACTCTGTGTTGGTATCGGTGGCTATCTGACCCTGACTCTGTGTTGGTATCGGTGGCTGTCTGACCCTGACTCTGTATTGGTATCGGTGGCTCTCTGACCCAGACTCTGTGTTGGTATCGGTGGCTGTCTGACCCTGACTCTGTGTTGGTATCGGTGGCTGTCTGACCCTGACTCTGTGTTGGTATCGGTGGCTGTCTGACTCTGTGTTGGTATCGGTGGATGTCTGACCCTGACTCTGTGTTGGTATCGGTGGCAGTCTGACCCTGACTCTGTGTTGGTATCGGTGGCTGTCTGACCCTGACTCTGTGTTGGTATCGGTGGCTTTCTGACCCTGACTCTGTGTTGGTATCGGTGGCTGTCTGACCCTGACTCTGTGTTGGTATCGGTAGCTGTCTGACCCTGACTCTGTGTTGGTATCGGTGGCTGTCTGACCCTGACTCTGTGTTGGTATCTGTGGCTGTCTGACCCTGACTCTGTGTTGGTATCGGTGGCTGTCTGACCCTAACACTGTGTTGGTATCGGTGGCTGTCTGACCCTGACTCTGTGTTGGTATCGGTGGCTGTCTGACCCTGACTCTGTGTTGGTATCGGTGGCTGTCTGACTCTGTGTTGGTATCGGTGGCTGTCTGACCCTGACTCTGTGTTGTATCGGTGGCTGTCTGACCCTGACTCTGTGTTGGTATCGGTGGCTGTCTGACCCTGACTCTGTGTTGGTATCGGTGGCTGTCTGACCCTGACTCTGTGTTGGTATCGGTGGCTGTCTGACCCTGACTCTGTGTTGGTATCGGTGGCTATCTGACCCTGACTCTGTGTTGGTATCGGTAGCTGTCTGACCCTGACTCTGTGTTGGTATCGGTGGCTGGCTGACCCTGATTCTGTGTTGGTTCCGGTGGCTGTCTGACCCTGACTCTGTGTTGGTATCGGTGGCTGTCTGACCCTGACTCTGTGTTGGTATCGGTGGCTGTCTGACCCTGACTCTGTGTTGGTATCGGTGGCTGTCTGACCCTGACTCTGTGTTGGTATCGGTGGCTATCTGACCCTGACTCTGTGTTGGTATCGGTAGCTGTCTGACCCTGACTCTGTGTTGGTATCGGTGGCTGGCTGACCCTGACTCTGTGTTGGTACCGGTGGATGTCTGACCCTGACTCTGTGTTGGTACCGGTGGCTGTCTGACCCTGACTCTGTGTTGGTATCGGTGGCTGTCTGACCCTGACTCTGTGTTGGTATCGGTGGCTGTCTGACCCTGACTCTGTGTTGGTATCGGTGGCTATCTGACCCTGACTCTGTGTTGGTATCGGTAGCTGTCTGACCCTGACTCTGTGTTGGTATCGGTGGCTGGCTGACCCTGACTCTGTGTTGGTACCGGTGGCTGTCTGACCCTGACTCTGTGTTAGTATCGGTGGCTGTCTGACCCTGACTCTGTGTTGGTACCGGTGGCTGTCTGACCCTGACTCTGTGTTGGTACCGGTGGCTGTCTGACCCTGACTCTGTGTTGGTATCGGTGGCTGTCTGACCCTGACTCTGTGTTGGTATCGGTGGCTGTCTGACCCTGACTCTGTGTTGGTATCGGTGGTTGTCTGACCCTGACTCTGTGTTGGTATCGGTGGCTGTCTGACCCTGACTCTGTGTTGGTGTCGGTGGCTTTCTGACCCTGACTCTGTGTTGGTATCGGTGGCTGTCTGACCCTGACTCTGTGTTGGTATCGGTGGTTGTCTGACCCTGACTCTGTGTTGGTATCGGTGGCTGTCTGACCCTGACTCTGTGTTGGTACCGGTGGCTGTCTGACCCTGACTCTGTGTTGGTATCGGTGGCTGTCTGACCCTGACTCTGTGTTGGTATTTGTGGCTGTCTGACCCTGCCTCTGTGTTGGTCCGGTGGCTGTCTGACCCTTTCTCTGTGTTGGTATCGGTAGCTGTCTGACCCTGACTCTGTGTTGGTATCGGTGGCTGTCTGACCCTGACTCTGTGTTGGTATCGGTGGCTGTCTGACGCTGTGTTGGTACCGGTGGCTGTCTGACCCTGACTCTGTGTTGGTATCGGTGGCTGTCTGACCCTGACTCTGTGTTGGTATCGGTGGCTGTCTGACCCTGACTCTGTGTTGGTATCGGTGGCTGTCTGACGCTGTGTTGGTACCGGTGGCTGTCTGACCCTGACTCTGTGTTGATATCGGTAGCTGTCTGACCCTGACTCTGTGTTGGTATCGGTGGCTGTCTGACCCTGACTCTGTGTTGGTATCGGTGGCTGTCTGACCCTGACTCTGTGTTGGTATCGGTGGCTGTCTGACCCTGACTCTGTGTTAGTACCGGTGGCTGTCTGACCTTGACTCTGTGTTGGTATCGGTGGCTGTCTGACCCTGACTCTGTGTTGGTATCGGTGGCTGTCTGACCCTGACTCTGTGTTGGTATCGGTGGCTGTCTGACCCTGACTCTGTGTTGGTCCGGTGGCTGTCTGACCCTGACTCTGTGTTGGTATCGGTGGCTGTCTGACTTTGTGTTGGTATCGGTGGCTGTCTGACCCTGACTCTGTGTTGGTACCGGTAGCTGTCTGACCCTGACTCTGCGTTGGTATCGGTGGCTGTCTGGCCCTGACTCTGTGTTGGTACCGGTGGCTGTCTGACCCTGACTCTGTGTTGGTATCGGTGGCTGTCTGACCCTGACTCTGTGTTGGTACCGGTGGCTATCTGACCCTGACTCTGTGTTGGTATCGGTGGCTGTCTGACCCTGACTCTGTGTTGTATCGGTGGCTGTCTGACCCTGACTCTGTGTTGGTATCGGTGGCTGTCTGACCCTGACTCTGTGTTGGTTCCGGTGGCTGTCTGACCCTGACTCTGTGTTGGTACCGGTGGCTGTCTGACCCTGACTCTGTGTTGGTATCGGTGGCTGTCTGACCCTGACTCTGTGTTGGTATCGGTGGCTGTCTGACCCTGACTCTGTGTTGGTACCGGTGGCTGTCTGACCCTGACTCTGTGTTGGTATCGGTGGCTGTCTGACCCTGACTCTGTGTTGATACCGGTGGCAGTCTGACCCTGACTCTGTGTTGGTACCGGTGGCTGTCTGACCCTGACTCTGTGTTGGTATCAGTGGCTGTCTGACCCTGACTCTGTGTTGGTATCGGTGGCTGTCTGACCCTGACTCTGTATTGGTATCGGTGGTTGTCTGACCCTGACTCTGTGTTGGTTTCGGTGGCTGTCTGACCCTTTCTCTGTGTTGGTATCGGTGGCTGTCTGACCCTGACTCTGTGTTGGTATCGGTGGCTGTTTGACCCTGACTCTGTGTTGGTATCGGTGGCTTTCTGACCATGACTCTGTGTTGGTATCGGTGGCTGTCTGACCCTGACTCTGTATTGGTATCGGTGGCTCTCTGCCCAGACTCTGTGTTGGTATCGGTGGCTGTCTGACCCTGACTCTGTGTTGGTATCGGTGGCTGTCTGACCCTGACTCTGTGTTGGTATCGGTGGCTGTCTGACCCTGACTCTGTGTTGGTACCGGTAGCTGTCTGACCCTGACTCTGTGTTGGTATCGGTGGCTGTCTGGCCCTGACTATGTGTTGGTACCGGTGGCTGTCTGACCCTGACTCTGTGTTGGTATCGGTGGCTGTCTGACCCTGACTCTGTGTTGGTACCGGTGGCTATCTGACCCTGACTCTGTGTTGGTATCGGTGGCTGTCTGACCCTGACTCTGTGTTGTATCGGTGGCTGTCTGACCCTGACTCTGTGTTGGTATCAGTGGCTGTCTGACCCTGACTCTGTGTTGGTTCCGGTGGCTGTCTGACCCTGACTCTGTGTTGGTACCGGTGGCTGTCTGACCCTGACTCTGTGTTGGTATCGGTGGCTGTCTGACCCTGACTCTGTGTTGGTATCGGTGGCTGTCTGACCCTGACTCTGTGTTGGTACCGGTGGCTGTCTGACCCTGACTCTGTGTTGGTATCGGTGGCTGTCTGACCCTGACTCTGTGTTGATACCGGTGGCAGTCTGACCCTGACTCTGTGTTGGTACCGGTGGCTGTCTGACCCTGACTCTGTGTTGGTATCAGTGGCTGTCTGACCCTGACTCTGTGTTGGTATCGGTGGCTGTCTGACCCTGACTCTGTGTTGGTATCGGTGGTTGTCTGACCCTGACTCTGTGTTGGTATCGGTGGCTGTCTGACCCTTTCTCTGTGTTGGTATCGATGGCTGTCTGACCCTGACTCTGTGTTGGTATCGGTGGCTGTCTGACCCTGACTCTGTGTTGGTATCGGTGGCTTTCTGACCCTGACTCTGTGTTGGTATCGGTGCCTGTCTGACCCTGACTCTGTATTGGTATCGGTGGCTCTCTGCCCCGACTCTGTGTTGGTATCGGTGGCTGTCTGACCCTGACTCTGTGTTGGTATCGGTGGCTGTCTGACCCTGACTCTGTGTTGGTATCGGTGGCTGTCTGACTCTGTGTTGGTATCGGTGGATGTCTGACCCTGACTCTGTGTTGGTATCGGTGGCTGTCTGACCCTGACTCTGTGTTGGTATCGGTGGCTGTCTGACCCTGACTCTGTGTTGTATCGGTGGCTGTCTGACCCTGACTCTGTGTTGGTATCGGTGGCTGTCTGACCCTGACTCTGTGTTGATATCGATGGCTGTCTGACCCTGACTCTGTGTTGGTCCGGTGGCTGTCTGACCCTGACTCTGTGTTGGTATCGGTGGCTGGCTGACCCTGACTCTGTGTTGGTACCGGTGGCTGTCTGACCCTGACTCTGTGTTAGTATCGGTGGCTGTCTGACCCTGACTCTGTGTTGGTACCGGTGGCTGTCTGACCCTGACTCTGTGTTGGTACCGGTGGCTGTCTGACCCTGACTCTGTGTTGGTATCGGTGGCTGTCTGACCCTGACTCTGTGTTGGTATCGGTGGCTGTCTGACCCTGACTCTGTGTTGGTATCGGTGGTTGTCTGACCCTGACTCTGTGTTGGTATCGGTGGCTGTCTGACCCTGACTCTGTGTTGGTATCGGTGGCTTTCTGACCCTGCCTCTGTGTTGGTATCGGTGGCTGTCTGACCCTGACTCTGTGTTGGTATCGGTGGTTGTCTGACCCTGACTCTGTGTTGGTATCGGTGGCTGTCTGACCCTGACTCTGTGTTGGTACCGGTGGCTGTCTGACCCTGACTCTGTGTTGGTATCGGTGGCTGTCTGACCCTGACTCTGTGTTGGTATTTGTGGCTGTCTGACCCTGCCTCTGTGTTGGTCCGGTGGCTGTCTGACCCTTTCTCTGTGTTGGTATCGGTAGCTGTCTGACCCTGACTCTGTGTTGGTATCGGTGGCTGTCTGACCCTGACTCTGTGTTGGTATCGGTGGCTGTCTGACGCTGTGTTGGTACCGGTGGCTGTCTGACCCTGACTCTGTGTTGGTATCGGTGGCTGTCTGACCCTGACTCTGTGTTGGTATCGGTGGCTGTCTGACCCTGACTCTGTGTTGGTATCGGTGGCTGTCTGACGCTGTGTTGGTACCGGTGGCTGTCTGACCCTGACTCTGTGTTGATATCGGTAGCTGTCTGACCCTGACTCTGTGTTGGTATCGGTGGCTGTCTGACCCTGACTCTGTGTTGGTATCGGTGGCTGTCTGACCCTGACTCTGTGTTGGTATCGGTGGCTGTCTGACCCTGACTCTGTGTTAGTACCGGTGGCTGTCTGACCTTGACTCTGTGTTGGTATCGGTGGCTGTCTGACCCTGACTCTGTGTTGGTATCGGTGGCTGTCTGACCCTGACTCTGTGTTGGTATCGGTGGCTGTCTGACCCTGACTCTGTGTTGGTCCGGTGGCTGTCTGACCCTGACTCTGTGTTGGTATCGGTGGCTGTCTGACTTTGTGTTGGTATCGGTGGCTGTCTGACCCTGACTCTGTGTTGGTACCGGTAGCTATCTGACCCTGACTCTGTGTTGGTATCGGTGGCTGTCTGGCCCTGACTCTGTGTTGGTACCGGTGGCTGTCTGACCCTGACTCTGTGTTGGTATCGGTGGCTGTCTGACCCTGACTCTGTGTTGGTACCGGTGGCTATCTGACCCTGACTCTGTGTTGGTATCGGTGGCTGTCTGACCCTGACTCTGTGTTGTATCGGTGGCTGTCTGACCCTGACTCTGTGTTGGTATCGGTGGCTGTCTGACCCTGACTCTGTGTTGGTTCCGGTGGCTGTCTGACCCTGACTCTGTGTTGGTACCGGTGGCTGTCTGACCCTGACTCTGTGTTGGTATCGGTGGCTGTCTGACCCTGACTCTGTGTTGGTATCGGTGGCTGTCTGACCCTGACTCTGTGTTGGTACCGGTGGCTGTCTGACCCTGACTCTGTGTTGGTATCGGTGGCTGTCTGACCCTGACTCTGTGTTGATACCGGTGGCAGTCTGACCCTGACTCTGTGTTGGTACCGGTGGCTGTCTGACCCTGACTCTGTGTTGGTATCAGTGGCTGTCTGACCCTGACTCTGTGTTGGTATCGGTGGCTGTCTGACCCTGACTCTGTATTGGTATCGGTGGTTGTCTGACCCTGACTCTGTGTTGGTATCGGTGGCTGTCTGACCCTTTCTCTGTGTTGGTATCGGTGGCTGTCTGACCCTGACTCTGTGTTGGTATCGGTGGCTGTTTGACCCTGACTCTGTGTTGGTATCGGTGGCTTTCTGACCATGACTCTGTGTTGGTATCGGTGGCTGTCTGACCCTGACTCTGTATTGGTATCGGTGGCTCTCTGCCCAGACTCTGTGTTGGTATCGGTGGCTGTCTGACCCTGACTCTGTGTTGGTATCGGTGGCTGTCTGACCCTGACTCTGTGTTGGTATCGGTGGCTGTCTGACCCTGACTCTGTGTTGGTACCGGTAGCTGTCTGACCCTGACTCTGTGTTGGTATCGGTGGCTGTCTGGCCCTGACTATGTGTTGGTACCGGTGGCTGTCTGACCCTGACTCTGTGTTGGTATCGGTGGCTGTCTGACCCTGACTCTGTGTTGGTACCGGTGGCTATCTGACCCTGACTCTGTGTTGGTATCGGTGGCTGTCTGACCCTGACTCTGTGTTGGTATCGGTGGTTGTCTGACCCTGACTCTGTGTTGGTATCGGTGGCTGTCTGACCCTTTCTCTGTGTTGGTATCGGTGGCTGTCTGACCCTGACTCTGTGTTGGTATCGGTGGCTGTCTGACGCTGTGTTGGTACCGTTGGCTCTCTGACCCTGACTCTGTGTTGATATCGGTGGCTGTCTGACCCTGACTCTGTGTTGGTATCGGTGGCTGTCTGACCCTGACTCTGTGTTGGTATCGGTGGCTGTCTGACCCTGACTCTGTGTTGGTATCGGTGGCTGTCTGACCCTGACTCTGTGTTGTATCGGTGGCTGTCTGACCCTGACTCTGTGTTGGTATCGGTGGCTGTCTGACCCTGATTCTGTGTTGGTATCGGTGGCTGTCTGACCCTGACTCTGTGTTGTATCGGTGGTTGTCTGACCCTGACTCTTTGTTGGTATCGGTGGCTGTCTGACCCTGACTCTGTGTTGATATCGATGGCTGTCTGACCCTGACTCTGTGTTGGTCTGGTGGCTGTCTAACCCTGACTCTGTGTTGGTACCGGTGGCTGTCTGACCCTGACTCTGTGTTGGTATCGGTGGCTGTCTGACCCTGACTCTGTGTTGGTATCGGTGGCTGTCTGACTCTGTGTTGGTATCGGTGGATGTCTGACCCTGACTCTGTGTTGGTATCGGTGGCTGTCTGACCCTGACTCTGTGTTGGTATCGGTGGCTGTCTGACCCTGACTCTGTGTTGGTATCGGTGGCTGTCTGACCCTGACTCTGTGTTGGTACCGGTGGCTGTCTGACCCTGACTCTGTGTTGGTACCGGTGGCTGTCTGACCCTGACTCTGTGTTGGTATCGCTGGCTGTCTGACCCTGACTCTGTGTTGGTATCGGTGGCTATCTGACCCTGACTCTGTGTTGGTATCGGTGGCTGTCTGACCCTGACTCTGTATTGGTATCGGTGGCTCTCTGACCCAGACTCTGTGTTGGTATCGGTGGCTGTCTGACCCTGACTCTGTGTTGGTATCGGTGGCTGTCTGACCCTGACTCTGTGTTGGTATCGGTGGCTGTCTGACTCTGTGTTGGTATCGGTGGATGTCTGACCCTGACTCTGTGTTGGTATCGGTGGCAGTCTGACCCTGACTCTGTGTTGGTATCGGTGGCTGTCTGACCCTGACTCTGTGTTGGTATCGGTGGCTTTCTGACCCTGACTCTGTGTTGGTATCGGTGGCTGTCTGACCCTGACTCTGTGTTGGTATCGGTAGCTGCCTGACCCTGACTCTGTGTTGGTATCGGTGGCTGTCTGACCCTGACTCTGTGTTGGTATCTGTGGCTGTCTGACCCTGACTCTGTGTTGGTATCGGTGGCTGTCTGACCCTAACACTGTGTTGGTATCGGTGGCTGTCTGACCCTGACTCTGTGTTGGTATCGGTGGCTGTCTGACCCTGACTCTGTGTTGGTATCGGTGGCTGTCTGACTCTGTGTTGGTATCGGTGGCTGTCTGACCCTGACTCTGTGTTGTATCGGTGGCTGTCTGACCCTGACTCTGTGTTGGTATCGGTGGCTGTCTGACCCTGACTCTGTGTTGGTATCGGTGGCTGTCTGACCCTGACTCTGTGTTGGTATCGGTGGCTGTCTGACCCTGACTCTGTGTTGGTATCGGTGGCTATCTGACCCTGACTCTGTGTTGGTATCGGTAGCTGTCTGACCCTGACTCTGTGTTGGTATCGGTGTCTGGCTGACCCTGACTCTGTGTTGGTTCCGGTGGCTGTCTGACCCTGACTCTGTGTTGGTATCGGTGGCTGTCTGACCCTGACTCTGTGTTGGTATCGGTGGCTGTCTGACCCTGACTCTGTGTTTGTATCGGTGGCTGTCTGACCCTGACTCTGTGTTGGTATCGGTGGCTATCTGACCCTGACTCTGTGTTGGTATCGGTAGCTGTCTGACCCTGACTCTGTGTTGGTATCGGTGGCTGGCTGACCCTGACTCTGTGTTGGTACCGGTGGATGTCTGACCCTGACTCTGTGTTGGTACCGGTGGCTGTCTGACCCTGACTCTGTGTTGGTATCGGTGGCTGTCTGACCCTGACTCTGTGTTGGTATCGGTGGCTGTCTGACCCTGACTCTGTGTTGGTATCGGTGGCTATCTGACCCTGACTCTGTGTTGGTATCGGTAGCTGTCTGACCCTGACTCTGTGTTGGTATCGGTGGCTGGCTGACCCTGACTCTGTGTTGGTACCGGTGGCTGTCTGACCCTGACTCTGTGTTAGTATCGGTGGCTGTCTGACCCTGACTCTGTGTTGGTACCGGTGGCTGTCTGACCCTGACTCTGTGTTGGTACCGGTGGCTATCTGACCCTGACTCTGTGTTGGTATCGGTGGCTGTCTGACCCTGACTCTGTGTTGGTATCGGTGGCTGTCTGACCCTGACTCTGTGTTGGTATCGGTGGTTGTCTGACCCTGACTCTGTGTTGGTATCGGTGGCTGTCTGACCCTGACTCTGTGTTGGTATCGGTGGCTTTCTGACCCTGCCTCTGTGTTGGTATCGGTGGCTGTCTGACCCTGACTCTGTGTTGGTATCGGTGGTTGTCTGACCCTGACTCTGTGTTGGTATCGGTGGCTGTCTGACCCTGACTCTGTGTTGGTACCGGTGGCTGTCTGACCCTGACTCTGTGTTGGTATCGGTGGCTGTCTGACCCTGACTCTGTGTTGGTATTTGTGGCTGTCTGACCCTGCCTCTGTGTTGGTCCGGTGGCTGTCTGACCCTTTCTCTGTGTTGGTATCGGTAGCTGTCTGACCCTGACTCTGTGTTGGTATCGGTGGCTGTCTGACCCTGACTCTGTGTTGGTATCGGTGGCTGTCTGACGCTGTGTTGGTACCGGTGGCTGTCTGACCCTGACTCTGTGTTGGTATCGGTGGCTGTCTGACCCTGACTCTGTGTTGGTATCGGTGGCTGTCTGACCCTGACTCTGTGTTGGTATCGGTGGCTGTCTGACGCTGTGTTGGTACCGGTGGCTGTCTGACCCTGACTCTGTGTTGATATCGGTAGCTGTCTGACCCTGACTCTGTGTTGGTATCGGTGGCTGTCTGACCCTGACTCTGTGTTGGTATCGGTGGCTGTCTGACCCTGACTCTGTGTTGGTATCGGTGGCTGTCTGACCCTGACTCTGTGTTAGTACCGGTGGCTGTCTGACCTTGACTCTGTGTTGGTATCGGTGGCTGTCTGACCCTGACTCTGTGTTGGTATCGGTGGCTGTCTGACCCTGACTCTGTGTTGGTATCGGTGGCTGTCTGACCCTGACTCTGTGTTGGTCCGGTGGCTGTCTGACCCTGACTCTGTGTTGGTATCGGTGGCTGTCTGACTTTGTGTTGGTATCGGTGGCTGTCTGACCCTGACTCTGTGTTGGTACCGGTAGCTATCTGACCCTGACTCTGTGTTGGTATCGGTGGCTGTCTGGCCCTGACTCTGTGTTGGTACCGGTGGCTGTCTGACCCTGACTCTGTGTTGGTATCGGTGGCTGTCTGACCCTGACTCTGTGTTGGTACCGGTGGCTATCTGACCCTGACTCTGTGTTGGTATCGGTGGCTGTCTGACCCTGACTCTGTGTTGTATCGGTGGCTGTCTGACCCTGACTCTGTGTTGGTATCGGTGGCTGTCTGACCCTGACTCTGTGTTGGTTCCGGTGGCTGTCTGACCCTGACTCTGTGTTGGTACCGGTGGCTGTCTGACCCTGACTCTGTGTTGGTATCGGTGGCTGTCTGACCCTGAATCTGTGTTGGTATCGGTGGCTGTCTGACCCTGACTCTGTGTTGGTACCGGTGGCTGTCTGACCCTGACTCTGTGTTGGTATCGGTGGCTGTCTGACCCTGACTCTGTGTTGATACCGGTGGCAGTCTGACCCTGACTCTGTGTTGGTACCGGTGGCTGTCTGACCCTGACTCTGTGTTGGTATCAGTGGCTGTCTGACCCTGACTCTGTGTTGGTATCGGTGGCTGTCTGACCCTGACTCTGTATTGGTATCGGTGGTTGTCTGACCCTGACTCTGTGTTGGTATCGGTGGCTGTCTGACCCTTTCTCTGTGTTGGTATCGGTGGCTGTCTGACCCTGACTCTGTGTTGGTATCGGTGGCTGTTTGACACTGACTCTGTGTTGGTATCGGTGGCTTTCTGACCATGACTCTGTGTTGGTATCGGTGGCTGTCTGACCCTGACTCTGTATTGGTATCGGTGGCTCTCTGCCCAGACTCTGTGTTGGTATCGGTGGCTGTCTGACCCTGACTCTGTGTTGGTATCGGTGGCTGTCTGACCCTGACTCTGTGTTGGTATCGGTGGCTGTCTGACCCTGACTCTGTGTTGGTACCGGTAGCTGTCTGACCCTGACTCTGTGTTGGTATCGGTGGCTGTCTGGCCCTGACTATGTGTTGGTACCGGTGGCTGTCTGACCCTGACTCTGTGTTGGTATCGGTGGCTGTCTGACCCTGACTCTGTGTTGGTACCGGTGGCTATCTGACCCTGACTCTGTGTTGGTATCGGTGGCTGTCTGACCCTGACTCTGTGTTGGTATCGGTGGTTGTCTGACCCTGACTCTGTGTTGGTATCGGTGGCTGTCTGACCCTTTCTCTGTGTTGGTATCGGTGGCTGTCTGACCCTGACTCTGTGTTGGTATCGGTGGCTGTCTGACGCTGTGTTGGTACCGGTGGCTCTCTGACCCTGACTCTGTGTTGATATCGGTGGCTGTCTGACCCTGACTCTGTGTTGGTATCGGTGGCTGTCTGACCCTGACTCTGTGTTGGTATCGGTGGCTGTCTGACCCTGACTCTGTGTTGGTATCGGTGGCTGTCTGACCCTGACTCTGTGTTGTATCGGTGGCTGTCTGACCCTGACTCTGTGTTGGTATCGGTGGCTGTCTGACCCTGATTCTGTGTTGGTATCGGTGGCTGTCTGACCCTGACTCTGTGTTGTATCGGTGGTTGTCTGACCCTGACTCTTTGTTGGTATCGGTGGCTGTCTGACCCTGACTCTGTGTTGATATCGATGGTTGTCTGACCCTGACTCTGTGTTGGTCTGGTGGCTGTCTAACCCTGACTCTGTGTTGGTACCGGTGGCTGTCTGACCCTGACTCTGTGTTGGTATCGGTGGCTGTCTGACCCTGACTCTGTGTTGGTATCGGTGGCTGTCTGACTCTGTGTTGGTATCGGTGGATGTCTGACCCTGACTCTGTGTTGGTATCGGTGGCTGTCTGACCCTGACTCTGTGTTGGTATCGGTGGCTGTCTGACCCTGACTCTGTGTTGGTATCGGTGGCTGTCTGACCCTGACTCTGTGTTGGTATCGGTGGCTGTCTGACCCTGACTCTGTGTTGGTATCGGTGGCTGTCTGACCCTGACTCTGTGTTGGTACCGGTGGCTGTCTGACCCCGACTCTGTGTTGGTATCGGTGGCTGTCTGACCCTGACTCTGTGTTGGTACCGGTGGCTTTCTGATTCTGTGTTGGAATCGGTCGCTGTCTGACCCTGACTCTGTGTTGGTATCGGTGTCTGTCTGACCCAGACTCTGTGTTGGTATCGGTGGCTGTCTGACCCTGACTCTGTGTTGGTATCGGTGGCTGTCTGACCCTGACTCTGTGTTGGTATCGGTGGCTGTCTGACCCTGACTCTGTGTTGGTACCGGTGGCTGTCTGACCCTGACTCTGTGTTGGTATCGCTGGCTGTCTGACCCTGACTCTGTGTTGGTATCGGTGGCTATCTGACCCTGACTCTGTGTTGGTATCGGTGGCTGTCTGACCCTGACTCTGTATTGGTATCGGTGGCTCTCTGACCCAGACTCTGTGTTGGTATCGGTGGCTGTCTGACCCTGACTCTGTGTTGGTATCGGTGGCTGTCTGACCCTGACTCTGTGTTGGTATCGGTGGCTGTCTGACTCTGTGTTGGTATCGGTGGATGTCTGACCCTGACTCTGTGTTGGTATCGGTGGCAGTCTGACCCTGACTCTGTGTTGGTATCGGTGGCTGTCTGACCCTGACTCTGTGTTGGTATCGGTGGCTTTCTGACCCTGACTCTGTGTTGGTATCGGTGGCTGTCTGACCCTGACTCTGTGTTGGTATCGGTAGCTGTCTGACCCTGACTCTGTGTTGGTATCGGTGGCTGTCTGACCCTGACTCTGTGTTGGTATCTGTGGCTGTCTGACCCTGACTCTGTGTTGGTATCGGTGGCTGTCTGACCCTAACACTGTGTTGGTATCGGTGGCTGTCTGACCCTGACTCTGTGTTGGTATCGGTGGCTGTCTGACCCTGACTCTGTGTTGGTATCGGTGGCTGTCTGACTCTGTGTTGGTATCGGTGGCTGTCTGACCCTGACTCTGTGTTGTATCGGTGGCTGTCTGACCCTGACTCTGTGTTGGTATCGGTGGCTGTCTGACCCTGACTCTGTGTTGGTATCGGTGGCTGTCTGACCCTGACTCTGTGTTGGTATCGGTGGCTGTCTGACCCTGACTCTGTGTTGGTATCGGTGGCTATCTGACCCTGACTCTGTGTTGGTATCGGTAGCTGTCTGACCCTGACTCTGTGTTGGTATCGGTGGCTGGCTGACCCTGACTCTGTGTTGGTTCCGGTGGCTGTCTGACCCTGACTCTGTGTTGGTATCGGTGGCTGTCTGACCCTGACTCTGTGTTGGTATCGGTGGCTGTCTGACCCTGACTCTGTGTTGGTATCGGTGGCTGTCTGACCCTGACTCTGTGTTGGTATCGGTGGCTATCTGACCCTGACTCTGTGTTGGTATCGGTAGCTGTCTGACCCTGACTCTGTGTTGGTATCGGTGGCTGGCTGACCCTGACTCTGTGTTGGTACCGGTGGATGTCTGACCCTGACTCTGTGTTGGTACCGGTGGCTGTCTGACCCTGACTCTGTGTTGGTATCGGTGGCTGTCTGACCCTGACTCTGTGTTGGTATCGGTGGCTGTCTGACCCTGACTCTGTGTTGGTATCGGTGGCTATCTGACCCTGACTCTGTGTTGGTATCGGTAGCTGTCTGACCCTGACTCTGTGTTGGTATCGGTGGCTGGCTGACCCTGACTCTGTGTTGGTACCGGTGGCTGTCTGACCCTGACTCTGTGTTAGTATCGGTGGCTGTCTGACCCTGACTCTGTGTTGGTACCGGTGGCTGTCTGACCCTGACTCTGTGTTGGTACCGGTGGCTGTCTGACCCTGACTCTGTGTTGGTATCGGTGGCTGTCTGACCCTGACTCTGTGTTGGTATCGGTGGCTGTCTGACCCTGACTCTGTGTTGGTATCGGTGGTTGTCTGACCCTGACTCTGTGTTGGTATCGGTGGCTGTCTGACCCTGACTCTGTGTTGGTATCGGTGGCTTTCTGACCCTGACTCTGTGTTGGTATCGGTGGCTGTCTGACCCTGACTCTGTGTTGGTATCGGTGGTTGTCTGACCCTGACTCTGTGTTGGTATCGGTAGCTGTCTGAACCTGACTCTGTGTTGGTACCGGTGGCTGTCTGACCCTGACTCTGTGTTGGTATCGGTGGCTGTCTGACCCTGACTCTGTGTTGGTATTTGTGGCTGTCTGACCCTGCCTCTGTGTTGGTCCGGTGGCTGTCTGACCCTTTCTCTGTGTTGGTATCGGTAGCTGTCTGACCCTGACTCTGTGTTGGTATCGGTGGCTGTCTGACCCTGACTCTGTGTTGGTATCGGTGGCTGTCTGACGCTGTGTTGGTACCGGTGGCTGTCTGACCCTGACTCTGTGTTGGTATCGGTGGCTGTCTGACCCTGACTCTGTGTTGGTATCGGTGGCTGTCTGACCCTGACTCTGTGTTGGTATCGGTGGCTGTCTGACGCTGTGTTGGTACCGGTGGCTGTCTGACCCTGACTCTGTGTTGATATCGGTAGCTGTCTGACCCTGACTCTGTGTTGGTATCGGTGGCTGTCTGACCCTGACTCTGTGTTGGTATCGGTGGCTGTCTGACCCTGACTCTGTGTTGGTATCGGTGGCTGTCTGACCCTGACTCTGTGTTAGTACCGGTGGCTGTCTGACCTTGACTCTGTGTTGGTATCGGTGGCTGTCTGACCCTGACTCTGTGTTGGTATCGGTGGCTGTCTGACCCTGACTCTGTGTTGGTATCGGTGGCTGTCTGACCCTGACTCTGTGTTGGTCCGGTGGCTGTCTGACCCTGACTCTGTGTTGGTATCGGTGGCTGTCTGACTTTGTGTTGGTATCGGTGGCTGTCTGACCCTGACTCTGTGTTGGTACCGGTAGCTGTCTGACCCTGACTCTGTGTTGGTATCGGTGGCTGTCTGGCCCTGACTCTGTGTTGGTACCGGTGGCTGTCTGACCCTGACTCTGTGTTGGTATCGGTAACTGTCTGACCCTGACTCTGTGTTGGTACCGGTGGCTTTCTGACCCTGACTCTGTGTTGGTATCGGTGGCTGTCTGACCCTGACTCTGTGTTGTATCGGTGGCTGTCTGACCCTGACTCTGTGTTGGTATCGGTGGCTGTCTGACCCTGACTCTGTGTTGGTTCCGGTGGCTGTCTGACCCTGACTCTGTGTTGGTACCGGTGGCTGTCTGACCCTGACTCTGTGTTGGTATCGGTGGCTGTCTGACCCTGACTCTGTGTTGGTATCGGTGGCTGTCTGACCCTGACTCTGTGTTGGTACCGGTGGCTGTCTGACCCTGACTCTGTGTTGGTATCGGTGGCTGTCTGACCCTGACTCTGTGTTGATACCGGTGGCAGTCTGACCCTGACTCTGTGTTGGTACCGGTGGCTGTCTGACCCTGACTCTGTGTTGGTATCAGTGGCTGTCTGACCCTGACTCTGTGTTGGTATCGGTGGCTGTCTGACCCTGACTCTGTATTGGTATCGGTGGTTGTCTGACCCTGACTCTGTGTTGGTATCGGTGGCTGTCTGACCCTTTCTCTGTGTTGGTATCGGTGGCTGTTTGACCCTGACTCTGTGTTGGTATCGGTGGCTGTTTGACCCTGACTCTGTGTTGGTATCGGTGGCTTTCTGACCATGACTCTGTGTTGGTATCGGTGGCTGTCTGACCCTGACTCTGTATTGGTATCGGTGGCTCTCTGCCCAGACTCTGTGTTGGTATCGGTGGCTGTCTGACCCTGACTCTGTGTTGGTATCGGTGGCTGTCTGACCCTGACTCTGTGTTGGTATCGGTGGCTGTCTGACCCTGACTCTGTGTTGGTACCGGTAGCTGTCTGACCCTGACTCTGTGTTGGTATCGGTGGCTGTCTGGCCCTGACTATGTGTTGGTACCGGTGGCTGTCTGACCCTGACTCTGTGTTGGTATCGGTGGCTGTCTGACCCTGACTCTGTGTTGGTACCGGTGGCTATCTGACCCTGACTCTGTGTTGGTATCGGTGGCTGTCTGACCCTGACTCTGTGTTGTATCGGTGGCTGTCTGACCCTGACTCTGTGTTGGTATCAGTGGCTGTCTGACCCTGACTCTGTGTTGGTTCCGGTGGCTGTCTGACCCTGACTCTGTGTTGGTACCGGTGGCTGTCTGACCCTGACTCTGTGTTGGTATCGGTGGCTGTCTGACCCTGACTCTGTGTTGGTATCGGTGGCTGTCTGACCCTGACTCTGTGTTGGTACCGGTGGCTGTCTGACCCTGACTCTGTGTTGGTATCGGTGGCTGTCTGACCCTGACTCTGTGTTGATACCGGTGGCAGTCTGACCCTGACTCTGTGTTGGTACCGGTGGCTGTCTGACCCTGAATCTGTGTTGGTATCAGTGGCTGTCTGACCCTGACTCTGTGTTGGTATCGGTGGCTGTCTGACCCTGACTCTGTGTTGGTATCGGTGGTTGTCTGACCCTGACTCTGTGTTGGTATCGGTGGCTGTCTGACCCTTTCTCTGTGTTGGTATCGGTGGCTGTCTGACCCTGACTCTGTGTTGGTATCGGTGGCTGTCTGACCCTGACTCTGTGTTGGTATCGGTGGCTTTCTGACCCTGACTCTGTGTTGGTATCGGTGCCTGTCTGACCCTGACTCTGTATTGGTATCGGTGGCTCTCTGCCCAGACTCTGTGTTGGTATCGGTGGCTGTCTGACCCTGACTCTGTGTTGGTATCGGTGGCTGTCTGACCCTGACTCTGTGTTGGTATCGGTGGCTGTCTGACTCTGTGTTGGTATCGGTGGATGTCTGACCCTGACTCTGTGTTGGTATCGGTGGCTGTCTGACCCTGACTCTGTGTTGGTATCGGTGGCTGTCTGACCCTGACTCTGTGTTGTATCGGTGGCTGTCTGACCCTGACTCTGTGTTGGTATCGGTGGCTGTCTGACCCTGACTCTGTGTTGATATCGATGGCTGTCTGACCCTGACTCTGTGTTGGTCCGGTGGCTGTCTGACCCTGACTCTGTGTTGGTACCGGTGGCTGTCTGACCCTGACTCTGTGTTGGTATCGGTGGCTGCCTGACCCTGACTCTGTGTTGGTATCGGTGGCTGTCTGACTCTGAATCTGTGTTAGTATCGGTGGCTGTCTGACCCTGACTCTGTGTTGGTATCGGTGGCTGTCTGACCCTGACTCTGTGTTGGTACCGGTGTCTGTCTGACCCAGACTCTGTGTTGGTATCGTTGGCTGTCTGACCCTGACTCTGTGTTGGTACCGGTGTCTGTCTGACCCTGACTCTGTGTTGGTATCGGTGGCTGCCTGACCCTGACTCTGTGTTGGTACCGGTGTCTGTCTGACCCAAACTCTGTGTTGATATCGATGGCTGTCTGACCCTGACTCTGTGTTGGTACCGGTGTCTGTCTGACTCTGACTCTGTGTTGGTATCGGTGGCTGTCTGACCCTGACTCTGTGTTGGTATCAGTGGCTGTCTGACCCTGACTCTGTGTTGGTACCGGTGGCTGTCTGACCCTGACTCTGTGTTGGTATCGGTGTCTGTCTGACCCTGACTCTGTGTTAGTATCGGTGGCTGTCTGACCCTGACTCTGTGTTGGTATCGGTGGCTGTCTGACCCTGACTCTGTGTTGGTATCGGTGGCTGTCTGACTCTGTGTTGGTATCGGTGGATGTCTGACCCTGACTCTGTGTTGGTATCGGTGGCTGTCTGACCCTGACTCTGCGTTGGTATCGGTGGCTGTCTGACCCTGACTCTGTGTTGGTATCGGTGGCTGTCTGACCCTGACTCTGTGTTGGTATCGGTGGCTGTCTGACCCTGACTCTGTGTTGGTATCGGTGGCTGTCTGACCCTGACTCTGTGTTGGTACCGGTGGCTGTCTGACCCCGACTCTGTGTTGGTATCGGTCGCTGTCTGACCCTGACTCTGTGTTGGTATCGGTGTCTGTCTGACCCAGACTCTGTTGGTATCGGTGGCTGTCTGACCCTGACTCTGTGATGGTATCGGTGGCTGTCTGACCCTGACTCTGTGTTGGTATCGGTGGCTGTCTGACCCTGACTCTGTGTTGGTTCCGGTGGCTAACTGACCCTGACTCTGTGTTGGTATCGGTGGCTGTCTGACCCTGACTCTGTGTTGGTATCGGTGGCTTTCTGACCCTGACTCTGTGTTGGTATCGGTGGCTGTCTGACCCTGACTCTGTATTGGTATCGGTGGCTCTCTGACCCAGACTCTGTGTTGGTATCGGTGGCTGTCTGACCCTGACTCTATGTTGGTATCGGTGGCTGCCTGACCCTGACTCTGTGTTGGTATCGGTGGCTGTCTGACTCTGTGTTGGTATCGGTGGATGTCTGACCCTGACTCTGTGTTGGTATCGGTGGCTGTCTGACCCTGACTCTGTGTTGGTATCGGTGGCTGTCTGACCCTGACTCTGTGTTGGTATCGGTGGCTGTCTGACCCTGACTCTGTGTTGATACCGGTGGCAGTCTGACCCTGACTCTGTGTTGGTATCGGTGGCTGTCTGACCCTGACTCTGTGTTGGTACCGGTGGGTGTCTGACCCTGACTCTGTGTTGGTATCGGTGGGCTGTCTGACCCTGACTCTGTGTTGGTATCGGTGTCTGTCTGACCCTGGCTCTGTGTTGGTATCGGTGGTTGTCTGACCCTGACTCTGTGTTGGTATCGGTGGCTGTCTGACCCTGACTCTGTGTTGGTATCGGTGGCTGTCTGACCCTGACTCTGTGTTGGTATCGGTGTCTGTCTGACCCAGACTCTGTGTTGGTACCGGTGGCTGTCTGACCCTGACTCTGTGTTGGTATCGGTGGCTGTCTGACGCTGTGTTGGTACCGGTGGCTGTCTGACCCTGACTCTGTGTTGATATCGGTGGCTGTCTGACCCTGACTCTGTGTTGGTATCGGTGGCTGTCTGACCCTGACTCTGTGTTTGGTATCGGTGTCCTGTCTGACCCAGACTCTGTGTTGGTATCGGTGGCTGTCTGACCCTGACTCTGTGTTGGTATCGGTGGCTGTCTGACCCTGACTCTGTGTTGGTATCGGTGGCTGTCTGACCCTGACTCTGTGTTGGTACCGGTGGCTGTCTGACCCTGACTCTGTGTTGGTATCGCTGGCTGTCTGACCCTGACTCTGTGTTGGTATCGGTGGCTATCTGACCCTGACTCTGTGTTGGTATCGGTGGCTGTCTGACCCTGACTCTGTATTGGTATCGGTGGCTCTCTGACCCAGACTCTGTGTTGGTATCGGTGGCTGTCTGACCCTGACTCTGTGTTGGTATCGGTGGCTGTCTGACCCCTGACTCTGTGTTGGTATCGGTGGCTGTCTGACTCTGTGTTGGTATCGGTGGATGTCTGACCCTGACTCTGTGTTGGTATCGGTGGCAGTCTGACCCTGACTCTGTGTTGGTATCGGTGGCTGTCTGACCCTGACTCTGTGTTGGTATCGGTGGCTTTCTGACCCTGACTCTGTGTTGGTATCGGTGGCTGTCTGACCCTGACTCTGTGTTGGTATCGGTAGCTGTCTGACCCTGACTCTGTGTTGGTATCGGTGGCTGTCTGACCCTGACTCTGTGTTGGTATCTGTGGCTGTCTGACCCTGACTCTGTGTTGGTATCGGTGGCTGTCTGACCCTAACACTGTGTTGGTATCGGTGGCTGTCTGACCCTGACTCTGTGTTGGTATCGGTGGCTGTCTGACCCTGACTCTGTGTTGGTATCGGTGGCTGTCTGACTCTGTGTTGGTATCGGTGGCTGTCTGACCCTGACTCTGTGTTGTATCGGTGGCTGTCTGACCCTGACTCTGTGTTGGTATCGGTGGCTGTCTGACCCTGACTCTGTGTTGGTATCGGTGGCTGTCTGACCCTGACTCTGTGTTGGTATCGGTGGCTGTCTGACCCTGACTCTGTGTTGGTATCGGTGGCTATCTGACCCTGACTCTGTGTTGGTATCGGTAGCTGTCTGACCCTGACTCTGTGTTGGTATCGGTGGCTGGCTGACCCTGATTCTGTGTTGGTTCCGGTGGCTGTCTGACCCTGACTCTGTGTTGGTATCGGTGGCTGTCTGACCCTGACTCTGTGTTGGTATCGGTGGCTGTCTGACCCTGACTCTGTGTTGGTATCGGTGGCTGTCTGACCCTGACTCTGTGTTGGTATCGGTGGCTATCTGACCCTGACTCTGTGTTGGTATCGGTAGCTGTCTGACCCTGACTCTGTGTTGGTATCGGTGGCTGGCTGACCCTGACTCTGTGTTGGTACCGGTGGATGTCTGACCCTGACTCTGTGTTGGTACCGGTGGCTGTCTGACCCCTGACTCTGTGTTGGTATCGGTGGCTGTCTGACCCTGACTCTGTGTTGGTATCGGTGGCTGTCTGACCCTGACTCTGTGTTGGTATCGGTGGCTATCTGACCCTGACTCTGTGTTGGTATCGGTAGCTGTCTGACCCTGACTCTGTGTTGGTATCGGTGGCTGGCTGACCCTGACTCTGTGTTGGTACCGGTGGCTGTCTGACCCTGACTCTGTGTTAGTATCGGTGGCTGTCTGACCCTGACTCTGTGTTGGTACCGGTGGCTGTCTGACCCTGACTCTGTGTTGGTACCGGTGGCTGTCTGACCCTGACTCTGTGTTGGTATCGGTGGCTGTCTGACCCTGACTCTGTGTTGGTATCGGTGGCTGTCTGACCCTGACTCTGTGTTGGTATCGGTGGTTGTCTGACCCTGACTCTGTGTTGGTATCGGTGGCTGTCTGACCCTGACTCTGTGTTGGTGTCGGTGGCTTTCTGACCCTGACTCTGTGTTGGTATCGGTGGCTGTCTGACCCTGACTCTGTGTTGGTATCGGTGGTTGTCTGACCCTGACTCTGTGTTGGTATCGGTGGCTGTCTGACCCTGACTCTGTGTTGGTACCGGTGGCTGTCTGACCCTGACTCTGTGTTGGTATCGGTGGCTGTCTGACCCTGACTCTGTGTTGGTATTTGTGGCTGTCTGACCCTGCCTCTGTGTTGGTCCGGTGGCTGTCTGACCCTTTCTCTGTGTTGGTATCGGTAGCTGTCTGACCCTGACTCTGTGTTGGTATCGGTGGCTGTCTGACCCTGACTCTGTGTTGGTATCGGTGGCTGTCTGACGCTGTGTTGGTACCGGTGGCTGTCTGACCCTGACTCTGTGTTGGTATCGGAGGCTGTCTGACCCTGACCTCTGTGTTGGTATCGGTGGCTGTCTGACCCTGACTCTGTGTTGGTATCGGTGGCTGTCTGACGCTGTGTTGGTTACCGGTGGCTGTCTGACCCTGACTCTGTGTTGATATCGGTAGCTGTCTGACCCTGACTCTGTGTTGGTATCGGTGGCTGTCTGACCCTGACTCTGTGTTGGTATCGGTGGCTGTCTGACCCTGACTCTGTGTTGGTATCGGTGGCTGTCTGACCCTGACTCTGTGTTAGTACCGGTGGCTGTCTGACCTTGACTCTGTGTTGGTATCGGTGGCTGTCTGACCCTGACTCTGTGTTGGTATCGGTGGCTGTCTGACCCTGACTCTGTGTTGGTATCGGTGGCTGTCTGACCCTGACTCTGTGTTGGTCCGGTGGCTGTCTGGACCCTGACTCTGTGTTGGTATCGGTGGCTGTCTGACTTTGTGTTGGTATCGGTGGCTGTCTGACCCTGACTCTGTGTTGGTACCGGTAGCTGTCTGACCCTGACTCTGTGTTGGTATCGGTGGCTGTCTGGCCCTGACTCTGTGTTGGTACCGGTGGCTGTCTGACCCTGACTCTGTGTTGGTATCGGTGGCTGTCTGACCCTGACTCTGTGTTGGTACCGGTGGCTATCTGACCCTGACTCTGTGTTGGTATCGGTGGCTGTCTGACCCTGACTCTGTGTTGTATCGGTGGCTGTCTGACCCTGACTCTGTGTTGGTATCGGTGGCTGTCTGACCCTGACTCTGTGTTGGTTCCGGTGGCTGTCTGACCCTGACTCTGTGTTGGTACCGGTGGCTGTCTGACCCTGACTCTGTGTTGGTATCGGTGGCTGTCTGACCCTGACTCTGTGTTGGTATCGGTGGCTGTCTGACCCTGACTCTGTGTTGGTACCGGTGGCTGTCTGACCCTGACTCTGTGTTGGTATCGGTGGCTGTCTGACCCTGACTCTGTGTTGATACCGGTGGCAGTCTGACCCTGACTCTGTGTTGGTACCGGTGGCTGTCTGACCCTGACTCTGTGTTGGTATCAGTGGCTGTCTGACCCTGACTCTGTGTTGGTATCGGTGGCTGTCTGACCCTGACTCTGTATTGGTATCGGTGGTTGTCTGACCCTGACTCTGTGTTGGTTTCGGTGGCTGTCTGACCCTTTCTCTGTGTTGGTATCGGTGGCTGTCTGACCCTGACTCTGTGTTGGTATCGGTGGCTGTTTGACCCTGACTCTGTGTTGGTATCGGTGGCTTTCTGACCATGACTCTGTGTTGTTTTCGGTGGCTGTCTGACCCTGACTCTGTATTGGTATCGGTGGCTCTCTGCCCAGACTCTGTGTTGGTATCGGTGGCTGTCTGACCCTGACTCTGTGTTGGTATCGGTGGCTGTCTGACCCCTGACTCTGTGTTGGTATCGGTGGCTGTCTGACCCTGACTCTGTGTTGGTACCGGTAGCTGTCTGACCCTGACTCTGTGTTGGTATCGGTGGCTGTCTGGCCCTGACTATGTGTTGGTACCGGTGGCTGTCTGACCCTGACTCTGTGTTGGTATCGGTGGCTGTCTGACCCTGACTCTGTGTTGGTACCGGTGGCTATCTGACCCTGACTCTGTGTTGGTATCGGTGGCTGTCTGACCCCTGACTCTGTGTTGTATCAGTGGCTGTCTGACCCTGACTCTGTGTTGGTATCAGTGGCTGTCTGACCCTGACGGTTCCGGTGGCTGTCTGACCCTGACTCTGTGTTGGTACCGGTGGCTGTCTGACCCTGACTCTGTGTTGGTATCGGTGGCTGTCTGACCCTGACTCTGTGTTGGTATCGGTGGCTGTCTGACCCTGACTCTGTGTTGGTACCGGTGGCTGTCTGACCCTGACTCTGTGTTGGTATCGGTGGCTGTCTGACCCTGACTCTGTGTTGATACCGGTGGCAGTCTGACCCTGACTCTGTGTTGGTACCGGTGGCTGTCTGACCCTGACTCTGTGTTGGTATCAGTGGCTGTCTGACCCTGACTCTGTGTTGGTATCGGTGGCTGTCTGACCCTGACTCTGTGTTGGTATCGGTGGTTGTCTGACCCTGACTCTGTGTTGGTATCGGTGGCTGTCTGACCCTTTCTCTGTGTTGGTATCGGTGGCTGTCTGACCCTGACTCTGTGTTGGTATCGGTGGCTGTCTGACCCTGACTCTGTGTTGGTATCGGTGGCTTTCTGACCCTGACTCTGTGTTGGTATCGGTGCCTGTCTGACCCTGACTCTGTATTGGTATCGGTGGCTCTCTGCCCCGACTCTGTGTTGGTATCGGTGGCTGTCTGACCCTGACTCTGTGTTGGTATCGGTGGCTGTCTGACCCTGACTCTGTGTTGGTATCGGTGGCTGTCTGACTCTGTGTTGGTATCGGTGGATGTCTGACCCTGACTCTGTGTTGGTATCGGTGGCTGTCTGACCCTGACTCTGTGTTGGTATCGGTGGCTGTCTGACCCTGACTCTGTGTTGTATCGGTGGCTGTCTGACCCTGACTCTGTGTTGGTATCGGTGGCTGTCTGACCCTGACTCTGTGTTGATATCGATGGCTGTCTGACCCTGACTCTGTGTTGGTCCGGTGGCTGTCTGACCCTGACTCTGTGTTGGTACCGGTGGCTGTCTGACCCTGACTCTGTGTTGGTATCGGTGGCTGCCTGACCCTGACTCTGTGTTGGTATCGGTGGCTGTCTGACTCTGACTCTGTGTTAGTATCGGTGGCTGTCTGACCCTGACTCTGTGTTGGTATCGGTGGCTGTCTGACCCTGACTCTGTGTTGGTACCGGTGTCTGTCTGACCCAGACTCTGTGTTGGTATCGTTGGCTGTCTGACCCTGACTCTGTGTTGGTGCCGGTGTCTGTCTGACCCTGACTCTGTGTTGGTATCGGTGGCTGCCTGACCCTGACTCTGTGATGGTACCGGTGTCTGTCTGACCCAGACTCTGTGTTGATATCGATGGCTGTCTGACCCTGACTCTGTGTTGGTACCGGTGTCTGTCTGACTCTGACTCTGTGTTGGTATCGGTGGCTGTCTGACCCTGACTCTGTGTTGGTATCAGTGGCTGTCTGACCCTGACTCTGTGTTGGTACCGGTGGCTGTCTGACCCTGACTCTGTGTTGGTATCGGTGTCTGTCTGACCCTGACTCTGTGTTAGTATCGGTGGCTGTCTGACCCTGACTCTGTGTTGGTATCGGTGGCTGTCTGACCCTGACTCTGTGTTGGTATCGGTGGCTGTCTGACTCTGTGTTGGTATCGGTGGATGTCTGACCCTGACTCTGTGTTGGTATCGGTGGCTGTCTGACCCTGACTCTGCGTTGGTATCGGTGGCTGTCTGACCCTGACTCTGTGTTGGTATCGGTGGCTGTCTGACCCTGACTCTGTGTTGGTATCGGTGGCTGTCTGACCCTGACTCTGTGTTGGTATCGGTGGCTGTTTGACCCTGACTCTGTGTTGGTACCGGTGGCTGTCTGACCCCGACTCTGTGTTGGTATCGGTCGCTGTCTGACCCTGACTCTGTGTTGGTATCGGTGTCTGTCTGACCCAGACTCTGTTGGTATCGGTGGCTGTCTGACCCTGACTCTGTGATGGTATCGGTGGCTGTCTGACCCTGACTCTGTGTTGGTATCGGTGGCTGTCTGACCCTGACTCTGTGTTGGTTCCGGTGGCTGTCTGACCCTGACTCTGTGTTGGTATCGGTGGCTGTCTGACCCTGACTCTGTGTTGGTATCGGTGGCTTTCTGACCCTGACTCTGTGTTGGTATCGGTGGCTGTCTGACCCTGACTCTGTATTGGTATCGGTGGCTCTCTGACCCAGACTCTGTGTTGGTATCGGTGGCTGTCTGACCCTGACTCTATGTTGGTATCGGTGGCTGCCTGACCCTGACTCTGTGTTGGTATCGGTGGCTGTCTGACTCTGTGTTGGTATCGGTGGATGTCTGACCCTGACTCTGTGTTGGTATCGGTGGCTGTCTGACCCTGACTCTGTGTTGGTATCGGTGGCTGTCTGACCCTGACTCTGTGTTGGTATCGGTGGCTGTCTGACCCTGACTCTGTGTTGATACCGGTGGCAGTCTGACCCTGACTCTGTGTTGGTATCGGTGGCTGTCTGACCCTGACTCTGTGTTGGTACCGGTGGGTGTCTGACCCTGACTCTGTGTTGGTATCGGTGGCTGTCTGACCCTGACTCTGTGTTGGTATCGGTGTCTGTCTGACCCTGGCTCTGTGTTGGTATCGGTGGTTGTCTGACCCTGACTCTGTGTTGGTATCGGTGGCTGTCTGACCCTGACTCTGTGTTGGTATCGGTGGCTGTCTGACCCTGACTCTGTGTTGGTATCGGTGTCTGTCTGACCCAGACTCTGTGTTGGTACCGGTGGCTGTCTGACCCTGACTCTGTGTTGGTATCGGTGGCTGTCTGACGCTGTGTTGGTACCGGTGGCTGTCTGACCCTGACTCTGTGTTGATATCGGT